>KZ308334.1:939594-1041148 GCA_000376725.2 Ladona fulva | reverse complement strand
TTGATGATTAAAGTAGATTAATAGATTTATAAAAGACATGAAGACAAATCAATAGAAATAAACAAAAAAGAACGAATAACAAAATAGAGTTATAAAAGACATGAAGACAAATCAATAGAAATAACCAAAAAAACGAATAACAACACATAAACATAAAAAATTAACACATATTAACATAAAAAACCTGTATCTTACAAAATTATCAAATTTGGAAGTGATTAATAAAAACATAATTTCGCTTAATAAAAAGCACGTCAAATATTCAGAGCGAACCTAAAGTTAATCAAAATAACGACATGGAGATGAAGGGCGAAGAACACATACAAAGATGTTTCCTAAGTTTTTGATCAGGTCGTAACCTTTACAATTCGTTGAAACTAAGGCATATAAACTACATACAAATAAGTAAAATATAATTTATACATAGTCATGATTCAATGAATTTCTTCATTGAAACGAGATTTTTTCAACTCGACGATAAAATTTTCAATTAGATTGACTAAGCTGAAAATTATGGATCATAGTGGTAAATATAGAGGAACAGCATATAAATCAAGCCTTTCATAAATACCCTCTCAAAGGTATTGTGGCACGTTTCAAACTTCTAAACCTGCTCTCAAGTTGTAAATAGTCTGTGCATATGTTAATTTATGACATATTCCATTTTCCAGAGGTTGTTCCATCTTAACCGGAATTAAAGTTCATAAAATACATTCCTGTGAAACCACAGAAGATCATAAGTGATTAAATATTTATCGAATTATTGGATTTTAATTCCTGAGTTAAAACGTGCGGATGTACAGCGCAAAAGAGCCTACTGAATGAGGGCGCTATGCCACTTCTAAATTCCACTGGATTTTATTTCTACGATTTAAAGTAAATGAAAAGGAATATAATTCGTTCTAATGCTCATTTTTAGCGTTCGATTAAGTTACTAATCTCAAAAATGCTGATAAATGGGTCAAAAATGACTGACTCAATGGTGTCAAAGGACCAGGGCCATTTCGTGCGGGTGTGCAAGTTATGATGACATAGGGGTGGCTGATCTGCGGGAGCTCCTCTTATTAGTAATAATAAATTCCATGTAGTGATTAAATTTCATTCTACAACTACCTACTGTTCCAGAAATAAAGGTGTTAGCTTAATTTCATCTTGTTGTTTCCCCTTATGGTACTGTTACCCGATTCTCTTGGAGTTTTTGGCGTTATACAACCGTTTCTATAGTTATAGAACTATTAACTATGGTGTCGTTTTTATAGATTTTAGATGCCCTTATGTTCTATAAGACAATCTGTTAATCTATTCTATAAGATAATCAGAATGGTAATTTTATCGTTGAAAAATTTTATATGAGTAATGGAGAAATGCCCTAAAATAAAATATTATGAGCTAAAGTACCTTAATTGAATAATCAATGACCTTCTCTGATGATTAAAATTATCAAGCATAGTCAAAATTTCCATCTTCAAAAGCAAATTTCAGCAATAACTTGTTATTATGGAACACCTAGTACATATTGAGGGTTATAACGCATTTAAAGGCTATTCATTGCGTCCCATATGCCGATTGCGATTACCTCCATACAAAGCTAAAGAGATAAAAGGCTTTTGTGCGCTTTCCATGTAAAGAGCGATGATGAAAGAGACTGATAAGGCATTGCAGTCACGGTCAGGGCATAACGCGTTAATAGAAGGAAGAATTGGTGTAGTGACGTAGATGGTTGCGTAAAAGAAACTCTATGACAGATGGCTGAACTTGGGCGTGGAAATTTTAGTCACGCGCAAATAACGCTGGGAATGGACAAGCCTTGAATGGTTACAGCATTGGAATAAGACCTTCATTATCTGCGTTTGAAAAGCCGTGTATTCGTGGCCAAAGTAAACATAATATGAAAATGATAGCTTCAGCCTTGATTGAGATAAATAACGTTGAGCTAACTTGATCGCTTCCTCTCCTACGTACATATGGATGAATATAATGAAAATCAATATTCCTTTTTTTAGATGTGTTTCACTGCTGCGCCGTTATGCTTCTTGTATTGCTGAACAACTTCAAAAGGCCCCATCAAACTGATATTCAAACAAAAAGTTCTGGGTATTTTTCAGTATCGCTTAAAATTAATAATAAGTAATAGCATTGGAAGCATGTCTCTTTCAGATAAGACCTATTCACAACCTCAAGGACACTTTTTACTTGAGTTTATTACTTTGTTTCCTTCTCCATGGAGCATTTTCAACCTCATAAATATAGCAACAATAATGAGGGGATGGACATTTTATTGGGCAAAGTTCGGGAGAACAAGTGAATCTATTTTATCCTTGGACATTCATTAAGCGACTGAAAATTCTTAGACAACATATATATGGGCAAAATATTTATGGAGGTTTATAAATGACATCATAAGCGCATTTCAGCATTTTACAATGATCAATAAATTATTTCAATCATCCTTGAATAGTATTGGTATCTATAAGTTGTTTAGATCTTCCTGTTTACCATTCCTTAACCGTATGCTGTACCTAAGAATTACCACTCTCTCTATATAGCTTCATGTTGACCTTCTAGCTATCTATTTCCATTTTTATATTGAAAGTTTACTACATCTAATCACCTCCGTTAAATGACTGATCTAAAAATGTTAGTTATCATAACACGCAAAGATTAATCTATTCCTAAGGAGCGGTTATAAATTTTAAGGCATGCATAGGGATTTCTAAACAAGTTAATTACATCATTTACTTTAAGCTGGCTGGTTTCTGCTCTTAATCGTTAAATGTATGGCAAGAAGATATGATTCTTTGAACAAAAAACTAACGTTTAATTATAACTGAAAATTGAGTTAATTGAATGAATGAAGAATTTTAATTTTAAGTTCAGTTTTTCTGTCAGTGAATGAAGCATTGAGGCAATAGGTGATACGTCATACTTGATCATCACATACAGAAGTCTACAAAACAAATCATTACGACAGAAAATAGGATCCGAGCGTAGTCTCTATTGTTCTACCGTGGAAATTTTAGAGTTAACATCAATAGCAAATGCGTTTCTTTTTACCACCAAGTTACGCCTGCCTGTATGTGATCTCCAGGAATTTAGTTCGTCCTTAATGCTTTTCACCCACTTGGAAGGTTTTGTTTATCTATTCAAATGATGATCTTCACTGCCACTCAAGGCAATCAAATCACTTATACTGTAAATCTTGCTCTCTTACGATACGCATGTTAATTTTTGAATCCTACTTTTATTATGTAAAAGACACATGACAACGTTGGACTCTGAAATGTCTATCATCTCCCGAAGTGAACTTCTCGTTAGAAATGTCGTTCAAACATTTTCGTTGTTTGCGTTGAAACTCTGAATCAATTCTATGCGCCGCTCCTCAATTTTGATGACGTGCTTTACCGGGGTACAATTACCGACAAAGAATAAGTTGCCCCAGAGCCGAATAAACGTAATTTCGCGGAATAATTTTCAGCCCAAGATGGATTTCATTCAACCAGCTTCACTCAGAATACAATTTACGCCGCCGGATAATCGCCTCCTAAAGAAAAAACAGTTAGTGACAAGGCTCACTTTTGCATATATGCGAGATATAATTTTTGAACTTGACGTTAACTTTCTGAATAAATAGAAGGAGGATTCCCATGAATATTTAAACGAGGTTAAAATAGTCTCATCCGCCACACCGCTGTGCTTTCCTCGTCATCCGCGCCGAATAAAAAAAGCCCCGAAAATGTTGTCATTTTCCTCTCTTTCCGATTATATTTTCATCAGCCTCCTCCCACTTACTCAACTCCTGGGCGCTTTTAGAGGCGTCCGTAGCCTCTTTCCTTTCCCGGCAACCTAACGTATGACGACATTTTTCCTCCCTCACTTTAGAGCCTCTTCTTTCCCATTATTCCCGGGCACTTGTTAATCTCTTCCCATTTAAAATTCCACGCCCTACATTTTCCGTCCCTTGCCCAAAGGGAAGAGAGGGGACGCCCGGGGAATTCTGTTTCCAAAGGTGGAACGAAATTCATTGGATCAGTCCTTATCGGAATTTTGACTCTCGTCTCATTCATTTTTCGCGCGTTTCAGTGTTGGCACTAACACCGGGGCAATTTATAAAAAAGATGAATTTTTATACGAGCAAGATTCGCTCGCATTGTGTTTTTTTATTCCGGTGCTTATGCAATTCTCCAGCTTTCAGCTTCGAGCGATTCGTCAGCGCGCTTACTCCTTTACAATTTTTTGGATGGATTTCGTTGCATTTAGCTCCAGGAGACGAGATGTATTTTTCAAGCGCCAGCAAATGTCGCACTGTATTTATCTTGGATCTTGAAAAACTGGTCCTTGAATGGATTTCCCGGCTAATTCTTATGTAGGACACGTAAAGACTGAAATCTTGCTTCAGGAACAACGCAAGGAGTTAAGCGAGTCAATTAAGGACGACGCTAAATATTTACCGTTACGAGTTCCTAATTACGCAAGTAAATTACATTCGATATAATGAGGCTTTAGGTATGCTACGTATGTATTTTTTGAAATTAGAGATCTCTAGCCTCGCATAAATATTTGCGATACGTCGTGAATTAAGAATGAAAAGCTGTATTTCCTTGGTGCGAGAGAATCTCTTCAGCTTTAAATCCCCTTCATTCCTCTTCCATGGTTTTCATCTTCTTTCGAAATCCTTTAACTTAAATTAAGTTCTTTATATCTAGTTAGATTGATTTATGCCAGTGTTTCCCAAACATTTTCATGCTACCGCCCCCTTAGATGCATACCACTGCCCCCCAAATAAATCTATGAAAATCTATGAAAATTAATATAGGTATGGCTATAGGTAAAAAAAGCTAAAAAGTAAATTAAACACTGGAATGATAATAATCCACCAAATTATTGTATGACTATTATTCTAATACACTTATTCTGATGTGTATTGATGCCATAAATCCAGTAAAACTCTATCAATGAAGAAAGATGACAGGCAATAGGATACATTTTTTTCATCTACGTCCCTCCCCAGATTAGACCAGTGACCCTAGGAGGGAGCTAATAGGGGGGAGGCATCGCCCATTTTGGGAATCACTGTTTTAAACAAAGCAATTGGTGTTCCCGCTTAATTTTATAAGGACTGTTACGTAAGCTAGGAAAATAAATAAGGATAATGCATAAAAAAATAGTAAAATATTTTTAACGGTGGATACAATCAAATTCCTATATTGAGAACTTCCAAATCAGAAGTTATTTTATTGATTGGTAAGAAATTGGCGACTTTTAGAAATATCACATGTAATTTTGTTAATGCATTTTTTGGGTAGTCTCTTGATTGTACTACGATTAACTGAAACTAGAAAACCCAATATCGTCATCTATAGATATGTAAAACTTTTGTTATTTAGACAAGTCAACCATCATCTGCGTATACACCGGTTCAAATCAAGTAACTCAGTTATGGCGACTCTAC
This sequence comes from Ladona fulva, assembly GCA_000376725.2. NCBI lineage: Eukaryota > Metazoa > Arthropoda > Insecta > Odonata > Libellulidae > Ladona > Ladona fulva. Next base: position 1,035,699 of record KZ308334.1, on the reverse strand, counting down.
GCAAATTCTCTATATGAACAGTCTTTCATAACCGATATCTATTAAGCTGCTTTTAATGTAGGATATTACCTATCGTTTAACTTCCAATCTAATACGTAATTCAGAAATCCCTGCCTATCTTCCTATTGATTCATCAATTCAGCTAATATTTATTTGCTTTTTAGTCAAGGGGAATGATTCACTTTGTTGTAAAGAAATCATTAAGGAAGTGTGATTCCACAGCGCATATCATAATTAATGGCAATCCTTATGTGAGTAGAGAGAGAGATTCTTTGGAACTCAACCAAAGAAAGATCAAGGGTAATATTAATCATATAATTTTCTGAAACTTCACCAAGACACAGCTTTTACTGAATCTCTGTCTTCCTAATTGACCTGAATTAATTTTTACTAATCCAAAGTTATTTTTTAAATTTGTTCACATCTCCTGTTAGTACCGCGAAACCTACTTGAATATTCCGAACTGATAATATTTCCAAATTAACCCTCGTAGCACTTAAACGTAAGTGTATTATCCTATGAGTATACACTAACAACTTTCGGGGGTCTTTCTTATTTCTCAAGCTTCAATTTTTTATGGAAAAGCATGAAGGTGAAACGGTAATTTCCATGTAATCATTGCGTCTTTAATGTGACAGTAGCATAGCGTATCAATTACAAATTAGAGAATCCCCTAGGCTGAGCTATAATTCCGGAAAACCAACCTATTTGCTGAAGTGACAACTCGAGCATATCTTAATATACATTTTTCGTGATTATCATTAAAACATAGCGAATTGTAAATTCACCCGTTCATTTTTTCACGAACTCATCATCACTCATTTTTACGTGATTGATTTGCTCGGCAACGTAACGTAAACTCCATGACATTCAAAAGTAAAGCTACTTCAGTTATGCTGGAAGAACTCCGACGCGGATGCTTCTTCAAGGAGTTCACAGGACGGAAACCAGAAGTGCGGTGGATAGATACTGGAGCCTTGAGGCAAAGGAACTCCACATTGAAATTACCCCAGACGCAAACTTCAATGTTTGAAAATCTATCGGGGAGAGCGCAAATTGAATTCCGTATGAAAATGCGACCGGGTTACCGTTTCGTGGGTGCATGAATAACTTTCTGGAAGGTACACGCACGTAATCAAGGAGGGCCGGAATTAGCATATTCACTAGGTGAGCTGAAGTGAGTTCGGGGATACCGCCCAACGACGTCGACGTTAACTTGTTAAAGGATTTGGACGTCTTTAACCTTCTCACCGGAAGGACGGAAATCATTTTATCGGTCCGCTCTCAGAAGGAACGCTCTCATTCGGAATTGGCAGAAATCAACGAGATCTGGGGTACAATGTCATCAGAGAAGTCTTGCGAAATGAAGGGCCTCGAATATTGAGGGGTTTGATGGCATGAAATTTTCAGCAAATACATCGGTAATTATGCGGTTGAAAACTCTGTCGGATTATTTAGTAACATATTTTACTTAATCTAATTTTAGTTGGATAGATAATCCATAAGATTTACCTACATCAAATCAGGGATTAAATTAGATACTTTCTGAGGAGACTTAACGTCTTATACCTTACATATCTATCTTTAAATAGAAACTATAACATCTATAAAACTATCAACTATATAAACCTATTCAGACGACATTGGCACGCTTCCAATAATGGTAGCCTGGCTATCGAAATGCCGAATGATTTATTATTTTTTAAATTCTTCTCTTTTCTTTACTACAATAAAGTTCCTACACATAGACGGATACATTTTTCAGGTAGCCTTTGGGCTCTGTTGAGGAGTCATTCACTCATGTTGGCTTTTAGTACACTTCTGTAAAATTGTTGTCCACTACTGATTGTCTTTTTTTCCGGTCGAACTTGTCAGCTTAATCCAACTATATCTTCTGGTTTCCGACGCTTTTTCTGAGTCGCTTTTATTATATTAGAGAGTTAATCCTCTGTAATTACCTCTTAAATATCATATTTGGGAAAAATAAAAATATCGTAATAAATGTAAACTCATGAAGAATAACTTTGCTTAGTAGTGTTTAGTTTAAGATTGTCATAACCTGTCCAACGTATTGTATTTACATAAGATAAAAGGATAAGTATATTTGAAGGAAAATTCATGCAGATAGGAATATTTACAATTAAAAAAGGGACATGGAAAACGTCTATGAACCTGGAATCGAACCCGGGACTTCTACGAGCATTTTTGAAGAACATGGCGTACTTACTGATAATATTTTCTCATAGCATTAAGAATTGGATTTGAAATAGTTTTAAGTTTTACAATATTTATTAAAAATATATTTAAAAAAGAAAAATTTAAATAGTGTAAAGGATTAGAGAAAGGTGAACGACTTAGCACGGAAGACCCGTGAGGCTGAAATCCAAGGAATTTAAGGTGTAAAAAATAAGAACATGACTGGGACTCGAACCCAATTTGAGAGTATGGTAGCTCAGATGCTGCCCGCAGACCTTAGTTCAAATAGCATTGTCTTGGAAGTCAAGGCCTCCGATAATTTACTACTGTATGTAAAATAGTAATTTATTTAGGAAACTACTCAATCCACCATGTAGTTCAAAAAAGAGGGAGAAATACTATTACGGCTCGTTTGATAGTGAAATAAAAGATGCTTGTACTGAAGGTGCCGCATGGCAATTAAGTTTCTTCTCACGAACGGAGCGGTTTGTTACTCTTCAATTGAAACAATTTCAGTACGTAATTCCACCAGGGAGTTTATCAATTCAAGTTTATTATCAGAGCAAATGCTGAAAGTGGTCTCCCCCTGTACGCGGGCGTGCCTCACAGGGGCGTCGAATGAGCTTATTACATCCGTCAACAACTTGGTTGGGATACCACTATTCACTACTCCTAATTCGAGAACTCCAACTCATCTACAGCTTTGTATGGAAGCCATCCTCTCCAGACGGCATTCTTGGTGCAGCAGTTGGAGAGAGGCTTATTTGATATGCAGCGCGTCTAGTATTATTCGATAGATTTTCGTTTACCGCATCCTGAGCTAGTTCGCTGTTTCGCTCTACACGTTGAATTCCGCAGCTTATGCGATACCGGATATCTAAATTCAATGACGTTTTTCGCCGAGGCAGCCGTCACTTACAAGAGGAGTTCCATACATTTTGTGCCTCCCCTATTTTGATCAAATTTGGTAGGATGATAGTACGCCAAACAACATTCACATGATCCCCTCCCCTTTTGGGAGGGGAAAATTTAAACTGACAGAAAATAATACATTTCTAATAGAAATAAAAGTTCGGGGAGTCGCGTAAAATAGATTTTTCTGAAAATTAGGTAATGAAGGATTCGAAGAAAAATACTTTTGTGGCAATGTTTTATTAGTCATGAAATAGATTCGAATTCGGAACTTAGTCACTTAAAGATAACAGCAACCGACTTTCCCAAGTTGCTATGACGGATATCATGCAATGTTAAAGCGGATACGAAGACTTTTTGTAAATGTTTAACACATTTATTTCTTGTTGTTTTATAATTTACATTGAAATAGAAACAGATTATGTGAGCCCTACCTTAACTTTGTCGAACTGTAGTGCTGCTTTGAGCCATTAGAAAGGATCATCAGCATTTTCTCGAATAAAAATATTATTTACGCTTAAACCATACATTTTCCCCGCCTTAAAGGGGATAATTTGTAAATGGTAATTTGAGTACTATCATCTTGTCAAATTCAATCATTCATATACAAAATAAAAATTTTCTCAAAACCGGCAACGCAGACGTATGCAACTCTCCTTGTTATTGGGAGTCTGACTTCCAATAGATAAATATACATGCATATATTGTAACTTTCCCCGATCGCCCTTACACACGGACCGTACCGATCCTCCTCATTCGACCAAGCACGGTGGCGATGGGAGAAGAACCTGAAAAAAATATCCCTCATACTTCGCCGAAATGTCAGGATGAGAGGGTTCCTTTCGAAACGTTTTGAAATTAATAAAGTTTGATAGAAACAACTGATGGAAACAACAGTTAGAAACAAAGAACAACAAAATAAACTTTTGACACAAAATCGGCGCCTAATTCCACACTATGGAGAATCACAAAAGCTGGTGAAAAAAATTGACAGTTTAGAATGATTAGTTTGGGTGATCAGCACCAATTAGGAAGTTTTTGGTGAATACTGCGTCGATCTGGGCAGCGGCAATCCTGCAGTCCCCCGACGCTGGTCATCTCGAAGGATAATTGTCGGTCGTCCGTCTGCGGCAGAATCCCCTCGGAGCATCTCCGGAAATCTTCTTTTGAGATTCCTCCAGCTCCCGGGTCTATTCAGCTGCTTCAGCTTGTGGATCCTTATCTCTTTCCTCTTTCTATCGGGGTTCCAGCGTGTCTGTCCGCGTTCCCAGCGCGTTTCTCTTTGCCACCTTCCACTCTTCAAGCATCATGGGTGTCGACTGCCGACAAATGCCCAGCGGGAACGAACGTACACACAAATTTGCTCACAAAAGCAGCACAAGAAAACTAAGAACACCTTTTTCATCTTCAGGGGAAACGATTACAAAATTAACTCTTATGGCGTCACTATCTTCACCGTTATTCGGAGCACGACAAACAAAACAGAAATAAAAAGCAGGAAACTCTCTCTAAGCATAAAGACAATATGAATAAAAAAGGAAACTCTCAAAGCGCAACTTTATTTTACGTGGCGGACATAATGAAACTGCTGCAATATATATAAACTTTATTAGACAAGATTGATAATTATAACTGGCTTAGTAGGTTTTACAATTCTTTGCATTAAAATTCAGAACTACTACATTTACGAATACCTGATTACGAAAACGCTTTCTTGGGATTTCATCCCATAGAAATGCAAAAATTTTAAATATTCTATTGTTTTCAAACTTTACAGCACCACAAAAATGTGGTGTGTTTAATTCTGAATTTAAATCTTCGTAGACAGAACTTAGGATTCAGAGAGAATAATTTTTTTATCACTTAGAGCTTTATTATACACGTCTGTTAATTTTTGAACTTTTCCACTTTTCGGAGCTCTTTCAACCCAAAAAAACATTGAAATTCGAGAGCGATGCTAGATTAAATTTACATCTACACTCATGTCGTTCGAGTTCCCTATCAGATCGTTGCTGGGGAAGAAATGCATTTCCTTAACGAAGATCAATTTATGTTATATATTTTCGTGGCCAACATAATGAGCTGTTCAGCAATGTAGAGACCCTAGCAATAAGAACGAAGGGATTTAATGACAAAAAAATATCTCGAAATGAGCATGGGAAGATAAATCACCTCAAAAAATATCTCAAAATCTTGGCACGGTAGATTAATTAATCATATTTGTTTTCATCCATAAAAATTCATGAAGTACGGGACTTAACTAAGCATTCTCAGTCAATGTCTTGCCATATTCATTATCTCGTATGCATTTCCCTTGATTAAAATTTATGTTCCGGGCTCTTCACATTAGAAAAATTCTCTCCCCTCTTCCCTTGTCCGAAAAAGCTCTTTTTTCACACGTAGAAGTACTGAATGGAAAAACGCCCAAAACACTTCCCAAAAATAACGCCTCCGAATGAATGGAAAAAAACTCAATTTCTGCGGGAAATGAGAGTAAACATTTAGCGGGGAAAACAAAGGACGGTGGGGCGTATGATGTCATTAAGATTTATCCATTACATTTAATATCAAAATATTCCGAGGGGGAGCCAACATTTTTTCAGGGGGAGAGCCAACTTGTCTCCCTCCGTGGGGATGGTCAAATTAAAAATTCTAATTGACTCCAAGATTGACTGAACCTCAGTCCCCCTATGGTGGGGGTGCGTCACGCCTTAGCGTGGGGATGATCAAGCTACGGTGGGTTCAGCCGAGGACGTTACAGGAGGGAAAGCCGTATTTGTTTTGATAATAGAATCGAGGCTTTGCGGGATGGGGAGGAGCTGATGGATAATGGTGGCCGATGGATGAAGGGATGCGGTACTTCGGGGAGTCTGGGGTCGCATTAGTGAGAGCCAACGAGATGAGAGGGGGTTCACGAGGAGTAACTCCGCCAAGAAAGTTTCCCTGGGTAAAATTCTCCCAGAGGATGGTTTAGATCAGAGGCGGGGAATTATTTTCCATGGAAAGATCGCATATATCATTCGGCTTCATGAGAAACCACTAGGCCACATGTGAAAATATCAGTCCGCAGATGAAACCACCAGGACTCACTTTTTTAGCGTCCTGTCTACATTCATACAGTCGAAAATCTGAATTGTCGTAGGGGGATACGAATTATATAGCTAAGTAGATACTGAAAGATTTTGTGCTTTCCTGGCGTATGATGCGTAAGAATTTTTCGAAGGCCAACTCCGCCATCGTCCTCAGGGCGCTGAGTGAGGACGACGGCGGAGTTAGCCTTCGAAACGTCTGCAGAAATTCATCTAACCTGGTGAAGAACCCGAGAAGAATTCATACGTAAATATATATTTGTTGGGTATTTTCATTTCTGAACTCATGTAACGCAAAAACTAGACAAGAGAAACTTGGAAGGAATCTTTTGGGAAACAAAACTATTAAACCTAGAGGATTTGTTTCAGGGAGTAAAGAAATGGTCGCACGGAACGACCATAAAGTTGGAATGTGGCCTGACGGTAGCAAATTCCTCACCAATGGTTTAGACCAGCGGGCGTCAACCAGTAATCCAGGGCCTGTATCGGTCGGTGGAAAGCTTTTGTCGTACCGTAAAAAAATGTCGGCATTTTTTGCAGTTTTTATGTTCCTTATGTCCTTTCATTACATTCTGATTCCTCATTTTGTCACCAACACAGAGTGAGAGAGCGACAACATGAATTTAAAATTAATGGAATTTAACTTTCAATGGGAATTATTTCAAATATGTTTGTAACTTTTAATAAATTTTCATATTTGAGATCCGCGGAATTAAAACTTAATAGATAAGTGGTCCGTGTGGTCGCCAAAGGTTGGCGACCGCTGCTTAAATCAGGGGTGGGGAACCCATTTTCATTAAAAAGGCCACATGTACCATTTGCTCTCTTTAAATACCATTTGGTCGCATCATCATGCCGCTCTTAAGTAGCGTATTGTCCACATTCAAATAGTCAAGCATCCTAGTTGTATGTACGATGGAAAAGTATATAAATTTTAGTAAAGTGTTCTCCGCTGTAATTTTACTTGACCTGATGAACATGAATGGGTGACAAAATTACTGGAATGAGCGCATTTAGCCCAGGAAGAGAGTAAATCACCGCACTGAACGCCAGTAATGGCCGTAAGTGGCCTGAGGGCGCAGATCCCAAACGAATAATTTAGACTAGGGGTAAGGAACCTTTGCTACGGAAGGTAGCATGAATATTGGTATGCAGAGCCGCGCCGTCCTATGGCTGCAAGGGGGTGCATCGCACCCGGGCGGTGGCATCTAAAGGGCGGCAACAGAAGGTAGCCAACCATTATTATTATTACAACATTATTCGTTTTTTTCTGTGAGAAGCACAAGACTTACCCAGGAGAGGTTACGATATGAAATTTAATATTTGCAAACATTTAGAGGATAGAATTACGGATAACTCAAAATGAGAAAGGAATATTTATGCAGTGGTTTAATCGAAGTAACGGAATCAACTAAAGATTTTCTGGCACCAAGAATAAATCCTGTTCAGGTTTTGGAATATATATATTTTTTAGAGATTTGATCGGAGTCTTTCCTAGTTTGCAAATAGCTTTGTGCGTTTTATTGACATTTCCGGAGAGAGCTTCTGAGATAATAATACTCGAAAAAATATTATGTATGGTTTTGGTATTCAATTTTAAGGGACAGCAAATTATGCTCGCACTTGGGAAGCAGATAGGCAGGCGCGGCTCTGTATGTACGAGTATTTATTATTCGGCCGCACTCGAGTAGCGTATCGCCTACATCCAAACATTTGAACATCGAAATTCTGTAAGAGAAAACGATTTCGTTCGCTAAGTGAAACAAGAGAAAAAAATTTCCGTTTTATTTTCATTTGGAGTCACTAGCGAGAATGAAAAACGGAACAATATATATAAGGGCATTTGTTTAAGATGAGAAGGCCGCACTGAACGCACGAGTAGGCCGCATGTGACCTGAAGGCCGCAGTATCACCACATCGGGTATAGACCAAGGGACGATTCACATGTGAGAACATCAGTCAGAGGCATGGAGAGGGGCAATGCGTTTCTCTCTTGTCTTCCTCTCCGAGTTCATCTTCCTTCCCCCGGTTGATTTCGGAAGAGAGCGCGATACATTCGTCCAAAGCGCCTGTCCCTTTATTTTTATCGCCGGGGCTGCACCCTAATTTTTTAGCGGGAAAGAAACACGTCGATCTCTCGACTTCGCTCGCACATCGATCCTTCTTCCTCGCACTCGCACTCGGGAGTACCCTGAGTACGTACGCATTTCGAAGTACGCGATTTCTCGGAGATTCCCAAAGGTGGAAGTTTGATGAAAATGGTTTCTGCGGAGATGAAGGAGAAGCCGGATGGGGTTCAGATAGATCGCGCCGCACATTTTCCAAATTTACCATTTGATCTTTCCAGTGACTACTGAAGAGGAAGAGGGAGTATTTTCAGATGAAATTGATGTTACCTTTTGGTCGCATGCATTAGGAAATACGAGATTGAATTTCCAACGCTTCCAATCGGCTTCTTGACTAAAGGATTGCAGTCGTGACTGCATAGGAAAAACACATTTCATGTATTTCCAAACCAAGTCCAAGAATTCTTTGAATTTCCATGTATCGCGAAGGAGGACAGTTTCAGATGTAGACGAGAGGTAACGCTCGCTGAGGCTCTTGAAAATCTTATGAATTTTTCTGAGGGCTTATGCCACCGTTGGGAGAAAGTAAAATTTTCCTTGCGCGAATACCTTATGTTCATTTTTCTTACGAAGAATTACTAGTATTGTTCCCACAGCGTCAAAGGAAAGAGAGCTTTGTGCTGAGATAAAATTTTGTTTAAATCCCCAAAGCAGATGTTTATAAATGTTATCTTAAACTGAATTAAATGCAGTATTGTATGTTTTGCAATGCTCTTGAACGCAAAAATTCACTGATCTCTGATCATGATTTGAAAATTAAATGCCACTAACCCTTATATCCATTGGGCTACCGGATAGCCAAGTGGGTAGCACGTTCGACTTTGGTGGAAGCGGTCCAGATTTCGATTCCCGATTGGAATGCTCATACGTGCGAGATGTTACCTAAGCTGTCGAAGAACTTCCACAGCAACTATTTTTTTTTTCAAAGAAAGAACACGGAATAATTTCCACCACATGTTTATTTCACGACCGATTTCGTCAACAGGTGACATCTTCTGGTGGGAACATGTCCAGAAGTTGTCAACCCGTTGACGAAACCGGTAGTGAAATAAAAATGTGGCAGTAATCATTCAGTGTCCTTTAAAAACGTGTGCGAAGTTCTACGAAGTCACGTTTGATCATACTCATTTTATTACAGCAACTAATCTTCCAAATCGGACTAATTCTTCAAAATCTTTGGCTCAGGCTATCGAGATGAAGATTAATGTTATCACCCCCTGTTTTACCATTACTATCCAAATCCGTTGAACTTGAGCATATCTCCTTAAAGAGGCTGAATTCGAACGAGAAAACATGTTGAGAGTTAAGTAAAAAGTATTTTTAAAGTTGCTGAGACCTGACCATAATGATTTTAGGGTGAACGGTCTAACAATGAACGCGAGCTATAATCAGTGAAACAAAAGATCATCTTTCCGAGGCTGCAATTTTGAGGCTCTTGGATAGCAAATCGCATTCGGGGATGCTTCTTAAGACAAAGATAAGGCAGACCCTGTAATGGAATCCAAATATTTCAACCGCCGGCGCAGAGGTAAAAACTGTTGCGTTAATGTGTTTTCCGATACCAGGATGTTTTCTCCCACAGTTCTGAAAATTTATCTCATGGATATGTGGAGGAATGGAAAAGGTATTTACAGACGAAAATTCAGGCGAAAGACTAATGATAAATTATTCAACGAAAGTAAGGTTTTCGTAATAATAACAATATAATATTGCATAACATAACGTAACAATTTCGATACTAATCTGGCCTGATTATTTCATCTTCCGACGGTTAGTTTTGTAATATTTCAATGACTTCATACTTAGAGCTTGAATTACACATCTTATTGAATATAAAATTCATACCGATGATCGAAGATTTTTCAGCTAGTCTTCCTTTGAAATAAATACCCTTAGATTTTAATATTTAAAGAATATTCAGTCTAATGGTTTGGTAATTTAAATAGTATTAAATATTTACTCTTTTATTAATGCCTTTTGGTAAACCTAAGTGTGAGATTAGTATCGATGTCGATCCGGGCTCAATCAGGATTATAGGTTATATTTTATTTGGTCACCCCTGGTAAGAATCCTACCGTTTCATTGCGAAGAAAAAGCTCGTTAGAGGGTGTTTGAACTAAACTGATGAAATTGTCATTGTATAAATAATACCGTGAGATTTTTTGATAATGATAGGTTTTGAAGATATCATTATCGATAGAAAATAATGTTTGATGGTATCAGAAAAGCTGTCCTTAAGACGAGCTGACTGCGGTTTTTGTAAGGATAGAGGGGATGTGGGGAGACAAAGCGGGTAGAGGGGCGTTTTAGGTCGTCAACACGGGCTGTTCTTCAGGGATTACTTTACCTTTAGTTCCTCAACGTCTCATTTATCGATGAACAATTGTTATAAAAATGAACTTATTAATTTATTTCAAGTTTAGGTCAGAAATAAAACATTCAGCATGGATATTAACTTCGAGAAAACTATTTTATTCATGAATATATTGAACTACGTATCTTTACATGTTCTATTCATACATATATAACATACATGGATATCGTCGCTTTAAGTTCTGTTTTTGAAGTAAAACCGTCTTGACCTTGGGATTTTAAATACCTTCATGGAAGTTTTAGCGGCAATTTCTAGTTAATTTCTAGAATTATGGGCATACATATCTTATGCAGCAACTTATTTAAGGTATGGGATATGTATATAGATTCAGAGGTGCAATACACTCGTGAGGCTTATATATTTAGAAGTAGATCATTAACAAGGGAACTGATAAAAATGCAAGAGGAATATAAAATGGTTGAGAATGAAATTAAGCAGCGAACGTGGAACGGAGATATTTTCCCCAGTAACTAGTATAGGCGATTGCTGCATGTCCTTGCACAACGATACGTGAGTTCCGGGAAAGAAAGAAGCAGAGATGAGTTCCAACGCTTGCTTCAAGTCTTCTATTTTCGTTGAAGGGCAAGAAATGTAAATTGCTGCAAGAGGCGCGGACAAGGACGGAACGTATGGGTAGGATTGAGGGATATCTCCGTACATGAGATAATGGAAGACGGGAGGAGGTTCCTGGGATAAGAAGGGCACTAAGAGAAATGGGAAGAGTCCTCGTTGAATGGGAATCGAGAGAAATTGGATTTCATTAGGTTAGGCGGGAGTTAATTTAATCTCGCTAGTATCTGTGCGGAGAGGGGACGGGTCGAGACAGTGGTGGAAGGAGGGATGCCGCGTGGGTCGGATTTGATTGGATGACGTGGATATGTTTGAAGGATTCTTGGATGAATTGAGAGCCTTAACGTGGTGGTTCATTTTTCAGAGGAAGGAGTCGCTTCGCTGCTAGAAAGAATATTAAAGGAGTACCGTGGAGGCAATTCTTCCTACTTCTCGCAGGAGGGAACCTCGTAGGGAAGGGTTTTTCGGAGACGGATTTGGGGTCCTTCGGAGGAATTTTATAAATGCTCGCCGAGTAGAAATGTCTTTTTATAAATTCCGTGCGATGGGATCGGCCTTTTCGGAATACTGATTCTTCATGCTGACGATAGCAATTGATGTTTGACTAGGTGGAAGTCAGTGGAATCTTATTATGGCGGAGTGCGGGAAAGGTAAAGGGAGTTTTTAAGGTATCGATTTTTAAAAAAATTCCTTTACCGTTCGATGTCCTTAACGATTTTCGATTGGATAAGAGCATTTTCGTGCCTAGTTTTGGATGAGGATTATTTGAGTTGCGCTTGATGAAGGACGTTGGTTCCCAGCGTTGAAATGCTGATCTCCGAATTCGTCAAGCCTCGCAGAACAAAGCGGATCATTTTAATAAAATATGGCAGCAGAATTATTTTTGCCAAACTACATAGTTTCAGATGCATAATCATCATTACATTTTGCTAATATCATTATTTCATCGTTGGTTGATAGTAAAATTCGTAAAGTTGATAGTAACATTTCAGAAGAGTAAACGCTAGATAAGAAGTTTTTAAATATGGAATTTCCTGCAGCAAGAAATACTAAAAATTTGAAAATTAGAATCACTAACACTTTTACCTTCATATTTTACTTATATTTGTATTTATTATGATGTAAAATAAGAACTGGAAAAGAAAATTTCTTTAGAAATATTTTACCTCTCTACAGCCGAGAACTTCCTTATAAGGGCATATTTCGCCACAGTGGGAGTAAATGTACCGTTAAGTATCTTAACATTGCTAGTTTATGTGGTGAAAGATGTGTATCAAACAGGAATCAAATTTAAGATCTCCCTCTGATATCATAAGTTTCTGAGTTAATGTATGTGTAAGTTGGAAACGATGAACTTTATTGATATGATTTGCTTTAACAATAATTCAATGACGAAAGTGACATCTGAGAACATATTTCTCAATCAATATATCTTCTGTTTAATCATTAGCTGTGACTTTTTTTTTATATCTCCTTAAAGAGGCTGAATTCGAACGAGAAAACATGTTGAGAGTTAAGTAAAAAGTATTTTTAAAGTTGCTGAGACCTGACCATAATGATTTTAGGGTGAACGGTCTAACAATGAACGCGAGCTATAATCAGTGAAACAAAAGATCATCTTNTTCTAATTAGTATGTTGAAATCACTAACACTTTTACCTTCATATTTTACTTATATTTGTACTTATTATGATGTAAAATAAGAACTGGAAAAGAAAATTTCTTTAGAAATATTTTACCTCTCTACAGCCGAGAACTTCCTTATAAGGGCATATTTCGCCACAGTGCTAACATTGCTAGTTTATGAAATATGTGTATCAAACAGGAATCAAATTTAAGATCTCCCTCTGATATCATAAGTTTCTGAGTTAATGTATGTGTAAGTTGGACACGACGAACTTTATTCATATGATTTGCTTTAACAATAATTGAATGACGAAAGTGACATCTGAGAACATATTTCTCAATCAATATATCTTCTGTTTAATCATTAGCTGTGATGAAGTTTAGTTAAAGTAATATAGTACGACTTTTTTTTAATTACGTCTAATTTTCCTTAAAGCAAAAATCATAGCACGATTAAGAAATATACCAGCAATCAATTCAGAACGCGGGATTTTTTCGTTGAAGCGGAACTATGTAAACAGCAAATGAGTTGGAACGAGATAATGGATTACCTTTGCATTTATCCCCTCTGTTATTTATGATATGAAAGCTGTTTTAACCTTGCGAAAGGTTGATATGATTAGAAATTAGAAAATGTTTCTTACATGTTCCTTAAAAATAGAGATCACGGTTCCTGTGCAGAACCCTCTTTTAAGAAAGCTTTCTTGACATGATTCGCGCCTTTTCTTTTACTTTTTGCGACCGGCACTCTGAATCATTCACCTACGCTATTTTATTCCCGCAAATCAGCCAATTCAATACGTTTAGACCGAAAAACGGCTGCTGTACCGTCACGCAAACTCACTCCGAATAAAAAATGGGGAAATAAAAGTTGGAAATAGCCGCTGGAGACGAGGCAGTTGCTGAAGATAGACGTGGTAAAGACTCCGAAATCCTCTGCGGAAAGGAACTGGGAACAATACTCCCACGAGGTGCTCCCGCATCCGACTCTACCTTAACCCGATCCATCCAACCCCGTTATCAATCGCTCAAATACTCTCCCCACGTCCGGAAGCCCCCAACCCATCTGCACCGCTTTCCCATAAGGACAGAAGAGAGGGCGAAGGAGATGGCGTGCGTCGGCGCGTTTTGTTAGAAGGAACATATCCCGTGATGAGGGTTCGGCCGGATGAAGACGTGGCAGCCTTAACGATGGAACTTACGAGCGATGAACCTTTGAGGACGAAACGATTCCTTTTAATTAATTCGGGAGCATTACTTTTTCTCCGATGGAATAGGATTAAGAAATGGCGGTAAAATACGTACGTTCTCAATTCAGTGGAATCGCAAGACCAAACCAGCTCATTTCACCATCGCAAGAAGCCAACGGAAGCACTAAGCCCATGGAAAAAGTCTTTTGTAGCGATTGGGAGTGAAAAAGAGACATTCTGCTACAATAAGAAAGGATAAAAGTTATTTGGCGTTTAAAGAATTGGCTAGTTACTGTCAATCTTAATTTATTTTTGCGAATCAGGAAGTTTTTATACTCGGCACTCTGTTCATCCCTGGGTTTTAAGGCGTACTCTTCAATTACTCATTTGACTCATCGGTTAGATGTTATTGACATTTAACTACCGTGCTGATATAAGCAAACAGAGCCCTATTCTCCCACTTTGATAGTTCAGTGGTTATATAGTTAAGGAATCGGGTTATAATCCCCGTCATGATGTATTTTAAATTCTGATTATCCTTTTCTTTAGTGGTTGTGTAGTAAGAGATTTGGGTAATAATCCCAGTCATGGAGTATTTTCAGTTATAATTATCCTTTCCTCAAGAAGTTCAACTTAAAATTAAGAATTAATTACTTCAAACTATCATAATTATATCATCATTCCTACTCTGTCGAGAGAAAGAATCTCAAGTAAGCGTTCAAGAATTTAAGCTTTCGGATGATATATAGCTCATTGGACGAATCACACGGACTTCTCACGTAGAGACTTATTGAAATATCCTCCCCAAAAATGAATCAACATGTTCCAATATGTACTGCTTATGCTGATATGTTTTGTGTTTATTATAGCAATCTATAATATCCAATGTTGAAACCTAACTTTTTATTCTTTCATCTTTCTTGTACTTTTCGCGAGTTTTTCTTTCCTGCTTACTCGTTGTAGGCGTTTTCCTGTACTGGAAATATTTTTTCAGTTTTTGGTCCACACAACAAATGTTTCTATCTATATTTCCTACATTCCGCCTTTTCAAATGGATGACCGAATCTCTTAACGTATAAAAGAATTTATTTCTTTTGATGAATCATATGAATGGGCGTAAAGTAGTAGTCCGAGTATATGGGACCTTCTAGTTCCAAATTATTCCAAATTAGTCGTTTTTATTTGAATATTTATGTCAACGGGAGTAGATAATGGAAAACAGCAAAATTTTCAAGTTAAATTTCGTTTCAAGTTCATTCATACACCATGATTATTAAAGTATCGCACACCACTCGTATTAAAGACTGCGCTTGAATCGGTAACTTTGCCTTTCAAAAGGCCACAAACAAACTTCCTGAAAGCTACATACGGCTTATGTCGAGTACTTTTGACCTGGAATCCAGGGGCAAAAGTAGTTGACGGTGAAGGGGTACTCCCGTTTCATGGTCAATAATCCTCGGCCTTTTTAATGTCCCCTTTTCATCCGCAACGGCCCCTGATGAAACAATTCCACGATAAAACTTGATTTCTATAGATCCCCAAGGCCCTTGCCTTTCCTACCATTTCTTTCTCTCTAAGGAAAAAGGACAAAGAAACGTGGAGTATGCCTCCATCTCCTCCCGAAAAAATCCTCTCCCAAACACCACCGTGTATCCATCCAGCATTTTTTAACCTCACACCCCCGTTCTCTTACCGAGAGAAGGGATATATACCTTCCTTTCCTATCACGGAGAGCGTGCTCTTGGACAAAGAAAGGGCTTAAAGGAGTATCCCTCTCTTTCTCTTCAATGTCTCACAGAGAAGAGGGGTTTTTAGACAGTCTGACCACGTACAAACTGTGCCCTTCTGGACTTGAAGAAAGTGGATGAGAAGGAAACAGACCGCCTCTTTAATTGTTACTCTTCTTCTGAACGTGGAAGTGCCTTAAGTTCCTCCCTCTCCAACCGAAAGATCTTTACCGGCCCAAAAGAGTTGTGAGGAAGAAGCTTACTTTTTTGTCTCAAACTCCTTCCCTCTCTAGCGTTTCTTTCATCCTTCTGTGCCTTAGAACAGGTTTGTGCCTCCTTATGCCCCTTTCTCTTTATCAGTGATTTCTCAAATGATCTTTCTCCCTCGTTTTTGCGTGGGTCAAGTTGGGTGAGAGTTTTCAAGTATTAACGCGTCCCCATGGAAATGTTTGGGTTGTGATTGCCGCGCGGAAAATTTACATCTTGATTGTTATTCCTTTCGGAGATCGGGAGCCGATCTTCATCATTGGATAACTTCGTTATCTGTTGCTCCGCAACTTCGCCTTTTCGGGCGTGTTATGCAAATTTCCGTGTTCCTCCGTGTATGTTCCGCTTTAGTTTCTTGGAGATCAAAAATAAAGAGGAGGTATTCCAACTTTTAAGACAACTAATGTGGTTATCTCGCTTAGGAAATAGTTAAAGGAAGGACATCAGATGAATGAATGATGTTTTACGTTGGCGAGATAAAAAAGAAAATGTATCTTCCATCTCACCTATTGTCGATGTTAATAAACTAAAACAACAAAATGAGTAAATATATGGAGTAAAACCATTGCAGGCTTTGGGGTTATGAAATACCTAGTTGAAGCTCAGGTGTTGAAGGTATTCATAGCATAAAAAGCCTAGTGATCCTAGGCCTGACCTACCTACTGACCCTACAATGGCCCAAGGATTCTAAAATAAAAAAAAATTCATTTGCACAAAAAAGAATGAAACAGTAAAATAATTTATTAATATCTAAGAATTTTGTGAGAGATTTTTTACAGTAATTGCAAATTATCCTTTCTTTTATTTTAGTTAAATTTCTAATTAGTATGTTGAGAGAAATAAAACAATGACGTTCACAACAGATTTAAATTAGTCTAGTTTCGTCCACGAGTTGCCATATTCAGGTGATTTTTCCCATGGGTGCAGGGCTTAAATATGAGAAAGAGGGGAAATTTAAGAAGGATGCATAGGTGGGTGGAGAGAAAGGAAAAAAGTTGCAGGTTGGGAAAGGAGAGAAGAGTTAGGGAACAAATATTCATTTGTCCGGAATTTTTAAAATTTTGTTCGATCTAATAAAAATCTGCTATAGAAATAAATAAGTTTTCTTTCTTTCAATATGTGTGTTGAGTTCCACGAAGCCACGCTAGGACATTCATTTGATTTTAATTAATAATTCAAGGAAATTATCAAAATAGTCCCTTATTTGGGGACTTTTAATTCCACGGTTTCATCGTGTGTTTCCATTCCTATCCTTTCCTTCATCATTTTAGGCGCAGCCTACTACTTTTTGAGTTACGTTATTCTTCCAATGAAATTTCACAAACCCACCAGAGAAATTTTTCCATTTCAACCGCAGGATTTGCTGTAAAGTTTACTTTTGCGTCACTCTAAGCTTCCACAGAAACTTTTCGAAACTCAATCACTTCGGAGAATTGCTCGCGTTGATTGCAAGGGAAAGATGAATCGTCGTGATGACACTGAACTTACAATAGGCGGTGATTACTTAAACGGTGGTTGGTTAAAGACAGCTGTAGGTAAGCGATGCAATAAGGAAGGTTTTTCATCTCCCACTCAATACTTCATGTGGGCGTTGACGCATTTCTGAGAATTAAAAACTGTATAACTTTTCAGCGTGGTATTAGAGAGGTTCTGTTGTCAAAATAAACTGACGAGTGGAATAGAACTAGCTTTATTGGTGCCTCGACAACTAAGGCAACTGCACAATATATTTAAGCTCAATACATGTTCAATACATTTAAGCTTCTAAAGCTCTCTATTAAAAGAAAACCCCAGGGATATCCTGCCTTTTTCTTATATTCATCCCACTATCCTGCTTTGTCTTCTGTCTCCCGTCCTCTCTGTTTATCCTTGTTTAACGTATGGATAACAATTATTGATCTTAAGTTATTTGGCATTGTTTTATTTTATCTGAACCCAATTAACGACCATTTATAATGATTCTAATTTTTCAGTACCAATAAAAAATGTTTACTGTATATTTTTAACGTCTATTTAATTTATTTTGCATTTTTAACGTTCAATGACTTCTGGGGTGGTAACTTTTCCACAACGTTACATGTAATTTTTTTATATCTAGTTTATTTTGTAAATGTTCTTTTCCCTCTATTTTGTAAATTATAGAAGTAATTTTCTCTAGTTTAAAATTTAGCTATTACTATCAGTAGGTTTCGCAAGTTTTCACACTCTCTTCTTGTGGATGTTTTCCTGCTGAGGAAAATTTTCCTAGGCTCAAGACGTAGGCTATTTTGTCAATGCATAGTTTTTTCCTTCTTTTCAGTTTGTTACTGATCCATCTTATTCTTTTATTAAAATTAAAGAGTTAGACTTAAGAAGGGACATGTTAGCCCCAATCTCGCTCACAATAAATACGTTCATATTCTATAATATTCTATTCGCACCGAATCGACTATGTATTACCTCTCGAATTGAAAATGATTCCAAACGACATCAAAATTCGTAACTTTTCTATAGTTACGATATCAGACGAGATTTGAAAAATAAAGAGGCTCTGCCAACGACCTGTAACGGTTCGATTATTAAAGCGAGTACACGTGACAGAAATGGGTGTACCAGAAGTAATTCAAGTAAGTGTTATGGATACTTAATAAGATAAAAGTTTATCAGTATTTCTTCCTTATACCTATATGAATATACACACACGTGATTAATGTCTTTTAGAACTTCTGTTGCTATCTGTATGTTATGTAAATTTAATTTAATATTCAAACATTAAAATGTTTGGAAAAACTAAGAAATAAGTCGAATGCTTGTTTTTGTTGGGAAGGAGAAACATCCTTTCCGTTGTTGGATCGCATCATTTATCTTCTCTTTTCTTACAAAGACTATGATCTGGGAAATTAATAAAATTATTTAGAGGTGACATATTCAATTTATATGGCAGCGATTCTTTACGTAAGACACTATGTGCGTTCTTAAATGCCGCCCAGCCGACTATTCCATCTTCCGGATTCTTTGCAAATTCGAAGTGCTTCTCATGTCGTTTTATTACACCAACATTTTATATTATTCATTATCAATTTTATATAATTATATACTCCATTTGACCATTTCCCTAACAAAGATTAAAATTATTCATTCATATTAGCAATCATGACCTAAGTGTGTTATCTAAGTCATAGTAATGCTCTTTTCGCCCATATACGAAAAAATAGGGTATTCTTTTTATAATTCAACGGAGTCAGCCTTGTATCGTAACATAAGTGATTTAACTATTAAGTAGAACTTTGCGGAACTTTGTGGAACGCCATGGATAAAATCCATCGACATTCTAAATTAAAAGAATTTAGTAATTTTTCTACAGGAAATTTAAGTACATTTTTACTACATTTTTTAAAATCTGTGGTGATATTATTGTTCTTCATATAGCAATGTCACTTATATTTTACTATACTCAGCCCACTTGGAAATATTTTCGGCGCCTACTTTCAATTCCCTATTCAACTTCTGGCAAGCAATTCTTTGCGTAGATGTGCCACTGTTCTTTAAGTTTCGACAAATCAGTCATTTTTAAAAGATTGTGTACCTTTAAAGCCAAAGAAACGGAATTTTACTGGCCTTTAGGTTGACGCATGAGTCGGTTGCATGTCTAACTACATTCTTGCGAACTCTAAGTGGCCGTACGTTGCGCCAAGAGTTGCCTTTTCTCGGTCACTCTTCTTCGTTAGGATTTAATGGATCCACTTGTCAAATCAAGGGTCGTGAAACACTCGGCTTTCTGAAGTTGATCGAGGATTCCTGTAGTGTTTGGGAAACGGAAGACGTCACCTAGTGTGATGTCACTGGGTCGGCACAATTCAACTGCGACATTGAGTTTTTTGTGAGTCCGTTTTCTAGGGAACCCCTCGACTGGGAGGTTTCGACTTCTCGGTACAGTAATTCCCTCCTCGAGCATCTTCCGAGTTTGCTCGTTTGCTACGTCCTTCAACGCCTCGCAAGTGCTGACTCAAGAGCGTTAATAGCTCTTTTTTAGAGTTGGAATTCGGAGTAGGGATGGAAATCGCATTGAATTCGCTGCAAGGTAAACTTCTCATTGAATATTTGGAATTGAATTGAAATGTTCCCCTAAAGGCCTCTTTTATCAGCAACTGGAGAATTTTCCATTGAATTTCCGCGTTAAGTTATGGAGGCACAAAACTTCAAAGATAAATATTTTCGGCGTCATAGCATTAATAAATTGAGCTTCCTGTGAGAGGTATTGACAGGGTTACCTCCTGGGTACGGGAAGCCTTCTAACTGATTGTAAGAGGAATTTTGCGCTAAGTTAAAGTCCTCCGCTCAAAGAATATAAAAGAAATCCTAACTTCTATAAAGCCCCAAGGAGTCAAATATGTAAGACTCTTTTGTTGGTACCGACCACATCACTGTATCTGATTATTTTTTTTAGGTGAATTTGATTTATCTTTCTCTTGTTCTTTCTAGCTCTTCTATTATGTATGTTTGCTATATTTAAAAAGCTATATTCAAAGTAAATGTGTGCAGTTATTTCGCTTAGTGCTGCTTCTTATCGATTATTAATTTCGTCAAAGAACAGAATTTTATGTTGTATTAGCCGATTTTTTCTAGTTGAATTCGGCACAACAATTGAATGCAGTTACATTGATTTTATGTCGTTGTTAAATGCGCATAAATTCTGTCATGTATTCTTCAACTTGAGTAAACTGTTTTATTCTGTGCATAGCCTCATGATACATTTATGCAATTATTTTCCGAACAATGAAATCACAACAAAAAACACAATAATAAAAATGGTTATGTGTGTTTACTTGAGAATGTTTATGTCATCGAGTGAAATTTATTCTCTTTTTGAATCTGCGGCAACCTTTGCCCCAATATACTGATCAACTTATACATCTCCGCGGGCCCTTTGATACCATTTGAGCAATAATTGTAGAGCGCATCTTTTCTATCAGAAACTTAGAGCAAATTTAACTGATAAACGTCACAATTTAAAGCACATTTATCCATGGCTCTTATTTAAATCACTTTGGTACAAATTTTCAATCTATCACCTTGGAAAAATAGTGTCTTCTTGGTTAGGTTCCTATGTCCAAGTTACAATTATTGGTGGATCCAAGGGAAGAGATATCCGACCACGCCCTCATTGTTAAATTTCTAGTAATAGCAGTTTGCCTAGAATCTAACGAGGAACTTTTATTAAAACTGGATTTTGGAGTTTTTCCTCGATCACTATACATCTACTATATTTATCACAAGAATATTGAATTTAAAAATGTAACTGGCAACGAGTTTACGACGTTTCTTAAATCGCCCAACCCTTAAAAAATGCCGCCTCCTCCCCCATTGGGAACTACAGCTCCCTCTGGAAAGATTTCAGATCCGCCCCAATTAACAACCTGAGCACCTATATGCGGCTGGCCAGTCACTTGGAAAGGTTTTTTTTAGACGAGAATATACATATTTTCTGTAGATCCTCTAGTTTTTGAGCGACACATTATGGAGATTTAATAATTTATTGTTGCAGAAAGAGACGGAAGAAATTTATGAATTACACCATAATGAACCGTAGCTCATTAGGTTCATTAGCTTCGAATATTGCGGAAGTGATAGAATTCACTGAAGGGAAAAGACACTGCTTTAAATTATCTTGCAATGAAAGTCATCTAAATTAATGATAATGTTTAAAATTTATATTTATCCGATTTAATTTGTTTACGAAAAATACGCATTTTTATGCATGGAACAATTCATATGCATACATTCATACATATGTCTCTTCTTGAGGATGTTTTCCTGCTGAGGAACATTTTCCTAGGCTCTAGACGTAGGCTATTTTGTCAATACATAGTTTTTTCCTTCTTTTCAGTTTGTTACTGATCCATCTTATTCTTTTATTAAAATTAAAGAGTTAGACTTAAGAAGGGACATGTTAGCCCCAATCTCGCTCACAATAAATACGTTCATATTCTATAATATTCTATTCGCACCGAANAACAAAATTTCTTGATAGCTATAAATTATAGAAATATCTGGCAATAAAATATTAAATCTGAAGGACTATAATAACCTCCTCCCTTCGATCATTAAATACCAAAAGCCCTTGAAAAGAAATGAGACTAACAAAACAAGATGGAGAGAGGTCGTAGCTTTCTAAGCAAGAATGCCAAAAGAAAATTACTGCTATAAAAAAACCCGTATGCTTTCCATGATGCATAATAACGAGGTACCTAGTGATTGTCATTACTGAGCATCTCTTATTATCAGTAGTTTACATATTATATCTGCAGCAAAGAATACCGAAACGAAAGAAAATTAAAGATATGTATTTTTCTCAACCCTGTTCCAAAAGGCAAAATAGATTAAATCGAAATATATAATAAATTATAAGTAATTTAGTATACCATAGGAAATTATAGAAGAAGTGGTGGAGCTGTAATATTCAAAGCGAAAATTATATTTGGATTTGACAACATTCGAATATTTCAGCAAAATTTTGCTCTATTCCACGAACCTTTACACTCATTCGTTGTATTAAAGCATGCGAAATGAGAGAAAGTGCTACGCTTAGTTAAGATGAATGCGGTTTTTGGATTAAACAAGGCCTGAGTACCGTGTTGGGAGGGACCTGGCGGAAATAATAATCTCCATCTCTTTGGATCACGCTTCTCCAAAATACCGCATTTGTCTGAAAAAAAATAATAAAAGGAGCTCTATTTCTCCCGTGTACTTCTTTGGAGAAAGTCTCTCGAGATATGGGTGGAATTTGGAGATTTTCTTTCACAAAAAAAGGAAAGGTGAAAGACATCTCTGATTTATGCGGAATAAAATTTATTCCTCTCTTATTCCGTACTCATCCGTATTCATCAAAATTTTATGTTCCATAAATCGTGGATGTACTGGTAATTTATCTCTTCGATAGAATATTCTTTTCTTTTTAATGAGGTAGGTGATGAATGGATGAATATTCGTCAGTTCATTATTCTCTCAGAATATACTTTACCACTCACAGTTCTGGGAAAAAAGGAAATATAATTAGATGGAGCGAAAGGAGCAGGTGGCTTTCTATAAACAATTTGCAATATTTTCAAGGTTTCCTTTGTATGAAGATTTGGTCCAAACTCACTTGTTATCAAAAGGTGTACTATCTTTTGAGATATGAACGTATTGCCTTACTCAATGAAAACTTCGACACGGGAAGGATTTATTGTTTTATTGATTGTTTTAAAGAAGTTACAATATTTTTAGAACTTGTAGTACTGTTAAAGGTGCTTCGACAGCTAAGGTCACGTAGGCTCCCACCGGGAATCGAACCCGGGACCACTTTCACGGAAGTCGAACGCGTTGCCCACTTGGCTATCCGGGAGCCCTTTTTAGAACTTTTAGAGTTTTCAAAAGGAGTCTATTCTTTACTATACATCACATGTATGCAAACTCTATGATTGGCAAAAAAATCCGCATTTGTCCGAATCTGGAACGAACCCAATTATAAGACGATCTAATTTCTTGGAAATTCAAAAGGGTAAGTAGTAACCTGTTTCTGAATAATAATAAATAATAGTAATCAAAGACAGAATACTTTTGAATTCGGTTTACTTAGGTCTTTTTGCGTAATTATGCAAAAACATTAAGGTGCCATTGAGAGGGAAAAACTGTAAATTTCATTGTACGATTGAATACGACCGGATTCTTCCACTGGGGTCATTTGAATATAGCTTCATGACCGAGATAGTGGAGCAAGAAATATTACGTCTTTTAAGGAGAGGAGGGAAACTAATCAAAGATGTTCAAATTAAAACTACTCATGTTTGATTGGGATTTAAATTGTTGGGCTTATCCGTTAACTTGGAGACGCCCCTTATATCCTTGGAGTTTCTTGAGAAATCAGTATCTCTCAAGTCTGTGTTCCAACGTGTGACAAACTGGCTTTCATACTGCATCGATATCCCCTCCTCCCCCCCCACATGGGTCTAAATGATATTGCTAAGGGCCGATTTCAGTTCGGGCATCGATTAGACAAACAAAATGTAAATTTATATTTAATCCTATAGTAATTAAGGAAGAATAAAAGCAATGTGTTACAAGTAGCAACACAGAATTGGGAATTTCTCGTGTAACTAGAGAAAATTAGCGTATCTAAGTGCAGACAAGTCGCATTAATATACTCATCTTTGACTGGTCTCTCTCCCTGCACCCTAAAAGAAGTAATATTTCTTGCTCCGCCTTATCAGCCATTAAAATAAATTTAGTAGATCATAGCTGATGCCCTGAGGAACACGAAACCGAAGTCGTTGACTTGTTGGTGAAACCAGTCAAAATAAATACTTTTTTGAAATTAGTAAATGTTTTACATTAAAATTTTTAATTTACGTTTAAGTATATTTCTTACATAACAGTACATATCCACATTTCGTTATTTGGTTTGAAAACTAATGAAAGATCGAAACGGTAAATTTTAAATTAAGAATATTCAAAGAAAATGCTTTCGCTGGATATCTTGATGTATGTGCACACATACAAGACATCCATCAAAAGCAACTTCAAATGATGTAATAAATAAATGTGGCACGTTAATATCGTCAATATCCATTATATGCAAACTAGTTTAAGTTGAGAATTTGGCTCACAAACCCCTTCATCTTCGGAAGTAGGAACGTTTGAAAAATTGTCTTATTTTGGTGAAAATTCGGTAATATAATATCAGCTCGCTAGAAAATGCAGAAATTGCTTCTTTGGCTAGGATTTTTTGTTTAGAAACCTCTTCATTCGTATTCACTAAGTTTGAGAAGAAGGGATCTAGCGGGATCATCCTAATATTACATTGAGGTATCTTGAAATCAAGTTTTGAACTAGTGAAAAAGCGTTGTATATGTATGAAAAGCAGAGACCCTTCTAATCGAATGAAGCAAGGTTAAACCGTCTGTAACTATAATCATATTTTCGGCCTATGGTCTTAGAGCAGACACTCCATTCGTTACGCTAAATCACCCTCTCGGTTTCTCCCATGACGGGGAAGATGTGAATAGTGAGGAGTGGGGAGGAGTTGGAGAAGGAATTGAGTTAGGGTACGGCAGCTTCCTTCAGTTCCCTTACGTGTAAGAAGATCGTCATTCGCGCCTTGGGCGAGAATCTACGGTCTTTCTCTCGCCTGCCACTTCAATCCCTTTCTCTCGGCAAGTCACTTTTACTCGCTTCTCTGCAAACTTTCTCGACCTGCTACGTAACCTCCCGAACACGCCGCTTTCAGCAGACGGTGTCGGTACGGGGGTTGGGGAAGGATGTCCCTTTCTCCGTTCCTTCCAAGGGTCAGGCGAGGGAAAGTCATTCTGTCCAGAAGATCATATTTCATCACTGGCCGAATTAGGTCTCAAGACTGTTATTAACGACTACTAGGGGAGTGGGAGAAAAAAAAATCAGATACTCCATTACAAGATTAAAATGGTACGAAATGGCTGTTTGCGAACAGTTTGGGAGATGGTGAGACCTGCTAGGAAGGATTATTCTTGCATATTCTTCGTTTCAGTTGATTAATTATGGAGAGAGTCAATCGACGGATTGTGAATTCAGGATTTGTTGCCTTTAGATTTTTTCTTCATTGCCATCTTCCAGCCCCCCGACACCCTCCCATTAATATTTCCCTCCCTCTCGCCTTTTCTTTGATATATATACGTATTCCATCTGTAAATACCTCTGAACCTGATAATCACCCAAAAGGTTGAAACCATGGCCATATTCAGTGGTACCTTAGTTAACGACGGCCTTTACGAAAGATGTACTTAGTTAACGACGTATGGAATAAAGAAGATAAAGTAAAAGTTTTACTGAGTCGTCGAAAAATGGATCATTAAAATTAACATACATTACATTAAATTTATTCCTTATTTGAAACTCGATTACCCATTGTAAAGAGATAAAATAACGCCTTCCTCCCGTGGTGAATAGTCTCTTTCGAGGCCATGTAAGTGATTCAAATGCATTATAAATGGAGCGTCAATATTTCATTTAGTTTTAGGTAAATAATTCGCCTTTTCTCCTTATATATACATTTGTAAGTTGAATCAGTCGCAGAAACTATTTTCTGCCGAATCACTCCACGTAACTGTGATACAGACATTCAAAAACCAAAATATCAAGGTATAATTGTAATTAACAGCTTAATTCTTCTGCTGCTCATCTAGTAAGACCTAATCACATGATTTACTTGGACGATAATGAGACTTGTAAATTACCGGGCACGGTATACTATATGGAAACTTTTTGGGTGTAAAATATAAGCTAGGTAACATTAACTTTAACTGCAGGAAGAATTGCAGCCCAGTCCGTGTGAAGCATTTAACTACTTTCTTTTATTACTAGGGATCTGATAGCTTTATTAAAATATATCAACATAAAATTCAACCGTGTCTGTCACATGGCCCATTAGCTCAGCTGGTTAGAGCGTCGTGCTAATAACGCGAAGGTCGTGGGTTCGATCCCCCCATGGGCCAACTTTTTTTTCCAGAGTCGGTAGTTAAGGGATTGGCGTAGTTAACGAGGCCGCGGACTCGAATTCCGGTTAGGGTACTGATACTCGGGTTCATTCATTGTTGTTTTCCTCATGAATTGCCGATGTTGAAAAGAGATGGAATATTGTTAAACGAATAAATAAATAACGAGAATATATGATGTACCCCAGGCAATATATACAATTTCAAGAGGTATAAATGTAATAAAAATTAAACGACATAGGTAGACTTCTCAAAATCTCTGATTAGACTAACAGAGTTAGACATATTTATCATCTTCAGAGTGAAATGGATCTGGTGGATATAGAAAAATAAACATACTTTTACCATAGTTCAACACAGATGATTTATTATATCAATTGCCGGTTATGTTTATGATTACCTTCTAAATACGAAGCGTGTGTGGCAGAAACAGAAGAGATAGTCTCAGTGTCGTCTGAATGATGAGTAAGACCAAAAGAATTTGGCTCTTAACTAGAAGTATTTTCCATTGATTTGGATATGTTGAAAGAGTTGACAGAAACAGATTGTCTTTGATCGTGTACGAAGAATATGTGAGAGGTATTAGAAAAGAGAAAAACCTAGGAAAATTGGTAGAAAGAATTGAAAGAGACCTTGAAAGAGAAACGTTGAGACGTTGAGAAAAACAGAAAGATGTGAAATATAGATTTTTTTCTATCGGTAGCAAAAATATTCTAGTCATGGATATGAATAGTAATGGAAAAATCCGAAAAGTATTCCATTTATCAAGATATAGTAGCAGGAAGATGTTTCTAAATAATTCCTAGACAACCGTAGGCGAACAATAAAAATGGTGCACATTGCGAAGAAACCTTAATTGTAACATTTGTAAGGTAATGTGATATTCATTAATTCACAATCATCCCAGGAAATTTCAGCGAAGCATCCATCGCGGATGTTTTGATTGACAACACACGCAACGAGCCATTGGAGCCCTTACTCCGTCGACGACATTTTCCAAATCAGCTCCGCCGTTTCTAGCGTCGCTCACCTCCGCTTAACTTTCCCATCCGTAACAACTCCATCCATTTATTTTTCCCCCTTTCCGAGAATTGTCATTTCCTTTTGACGCCCCCGCGAAGCTCTTCATTCCCTTTCTCTCCGTCATTTCTTTTTGCCCATCTCTTCCGTTCTCCTTCATTTCCCTCCTTGTACGTTTCCGTCATTCCGCACGGAGGGATATGAGACTTGGAGGGAGGTCCTCGAGGAATGACTGAGGGGAGTCCTAAGGCGTATTGGAGGAGGAAAAGGGTTTATTTTCGGGAGGGGCTCGGGTCGCTTGAAGGGCGGATGGTTGGTTTCTCACCGTGTGATGATGACTTGAGAGAGGAAATGACACACGGAGAATGACGCGGGTTTGGAGGACGATGTAAAGGGATGCCAGAGAGCGGATTAAGGGCGTGGCTAGAGTCAAGTTGGATGTGTGCACTTTTGCTGAAGTATGAGAAAGAAAACGGAAGCGATTACACGGGGTAATGTCTCAGGGATGCGAAGGAAAAAGATGTGCTTCTTTCTGTGAAGGCTATGGTGGAGAAGATTAAAAGGGAAGTTTCGCGCCTGCGCAAGAGAGATTCGGTTCATTTTTGATTCCCTACTGGCAGCTATTCCTGCTCCCACATCTTGATGAATGAAGCATTTTTCTTTTTTTGTGTTATATAAGGAAGAGAAAAATCTACTCTTCATTTGCTTTTGTCTCAGTCCTGTGGTTGTGGTTACGATGGCAAGGAAGCTGTGGTATCAGTAGAGAAATGAACGATGACGTTTTATCGTTCCTATGTTTATTCCTTATTGGAAGGGTAGGGAAATTGTTATTCGGAGGGCCATTCCGCTCTGCTTATGTGTACGTAGCATAGGCGAAGTAAAATAACAGTAACTTTCTTTGTGAAAATTCATGAAACGAGAAAAGTATCTCCCAAAATAAAGTCCTTATGTCAAATGAATTATTTAGGATATGATGCGTCTGCGCAAGGCCTAACTTAAGGCTTACTTGGTTTGGAAGCTTAGGCAAAATAAAAGAAAAAGGGCGGAATCACTCCTAAGGTTGCGTTATCGTGCAAATTTACGTGGTTGCGCTAGAGGAACCGAAACCGAAATTAGGAATTAGTTACATTCATATTGTTAATGTTATTAATTTATATATATTTTAACGGAACTATTTGTTTTGATTTTTTATAGTAAGGTTTTTTAGTGATTTAATTCATCTATCTATATTGATGAAATAGAGAAAATCATTGAGAGCCCCTGAATGAGAGAAGTAATCGGAGAGTCATTTGTTGTTAATTGTGGAAAACATACTTCAATAACGAGTAAGAAAGTTACAAAGAGAGTGATGAAAAATAAAATGGTAGTAGAGAAATATTAAGATATAACACGTGAGCTTGAAGAGAAAAAATTAAAGGATAAAAATCTATGGGAACCAAAGAAATTAATGTAAATCAAAATCTGAGGGTCAAAAATCTCAATCGATAAATTTCATTAATAACGGTTTAAGGAGGTAAAGATTAACAGTCCCGAATGAAATGCCGTCATGGGAAAACAAATTTACAAGCGAACAATATTCTCGAAAATGATTATCAGTAATAGATTTCGTAAATATTGGAGGCAATAATAGCCTACAAGGAATCCCTTGTCAGCAAAGGATTTACTTACGTACCCTGAAAGAAGACTTTCGGCGTGTTGTAATGGGTGCATGCAGCACGACTATACTCCCTTATTCAATTACTTTCGCATAGTGCCCGTGGGAAAATAAAGTCTTAAAGCGACTATTCCGAGTATCTAATTCTCTGTTTTTTCTTGAAGTTTCAGAGCAGATATCTAACAAAGAGGATGCAAATATACGCAATATCACGCATGTTCGTACATAATTTCGTAATGGAGCATTGCTAGTTCTTTAATGAGTTTTCTCGAAACGTCCGATTTCATAGTTAGGATTCAACACGATTTTCGTAAGATTTCGATCTTGTGAGTCTCAACTGGCATTATTAGTACACGATATCCTAAAATCTGCCGAAAATAAAAGGCAAGTCGACGCGGTATTTTTAGATTTTCGGAAGGCATTCGATAAGATCCCTCATCATAAATGATTGTAAAAATTAAAAGTTGCAGGAATCAATGCAGAGGTAATAAATTGGATAAAGGACTTTTTCTCCGATAGAGAGTAACGCGTAGTGCTACGGTATTAGTTCTAACGTGGTCAATGTGACCTTGGGCGTCCTGCAGGGTAGTGTAATCGGACCGTTACTATTTTTAGTATACATTAACGACCTTAGCAATCTTATTGATAGTAAAGTTAGGATGTTTGCGGACGATACGGTAATTTACAGGGAAATAGAGAGGAAAGAGGATAGACTAACCCTGTCGAATGATTTAGATAAAATTATGAAATGGTGCGATGATTGGCAATTAGAGCTAAATATAGACAAATGTTCAGTAGTTAACTTCTTCGAAAGAAAATCTATTGTTAAAGGTTAGTCAGTCACAGTCTCCGTGGGATAAACTTATTAACAGTAGAGTCAGTGAAATATGTTGGAGTAACTCTCAGGAATAACTTAACATGGAGTACTCACATCCATAATATATGCGGAAAAGCACTTAAAAAACTCGGCTCCGTAAGGAGAATAGTCGGTCGGAGCGACGAAAAAGTTCGCGAGCGATGTTATCTTGCGTTAGTTAGACCTCATCTTGAGTATGCGTGTAGTGTATGGGACCCTGCCGATAAGTGTTGTACTAAAGAATTAAAAGAATTGCTACGATGAATCAGTGAGCGTCACTCAGATGCTCCAGGAAGAAAAATGGGAATCTTTGGAAGTTAGAAGATTTCAACAAAGGATCAATATAGTGGATAAATTCACCAATTGCGTTCACCATACTACATAGGCCGTTCCGATAATGCGAGAAAGATCAGAGAAATAGATGCCAAAACCAATAGATTCAAGAACTCATTTTTTCCGCGAACGATACTCGCAAATAATCGATTAAGGAAATAGTCATGGTGCATGCACCCCCTGCCACACGCCGAAAGGCGGCTTGCAGGGTACTCACATAGACATACTTTCTATGAATTTACTTTGTAAATTAAGCCTAGTTTAACAGTAATACTTTTTAAAGATTCCCATCTGGACAGCACTCATCGATTTGTTGTAGCAGTTATAAGTGATGGATGTATAGAAGTGTGCTGCGTCTCCAGATTTGACCACCCTCTCGTAGCGAACTTGGGTTATTAGAAACCATGAATCCTGTGCAAGATTCAAGTTTATCTGGTGTCAAAATTTTGTCAATTTATTCTTACTCGATTCTATTTAGTAGAACCAAAGTGCTTATATATACCTGAAGGTCCAAACCGAAGTATAAGTTATTTATTAATTCGTTAATACCTTGCACTGAAGCATTCTGGCCTGGTGGCAACGCTTATGACTTTTCATTAGCTCTATCTCATAATATTCTTTCAATGATAATATTTTTCCTTGCGGGAGTGTCAAGGTACACTTTTGGTAATATTTCAATCGGTTTATTTCACTCTCTGATCTCTTCTTTGAGAAATCTGATACGATGCTGGTGTTGTTGCGGAATTTTCGCAATCTCAGTCGATTCTTTTCTAATACTTTATCTCCTCTTTTATTGATTAAATGATTAATATTCAATTAAGTTGAAAAATATAGAAAGCTTGAAATACACGAAATTATTATGATTAAGCGTGAATTCACAGCACACATCTTGAAAGGAAATGCACTGATTTCCACAGTAGATTATTAAGGACCAGTTTCGTCAACGAGTTGACATATTCAGGCGAAAAACATGGGTGCAGGACGTTAACTTTCATTCCTTTCTGAACATGAATTTAACTCCTTTTTCATATTTAAGTCCTACATTATTATTATCAACTACTTGAAGAAACCAGTCATTAAAAATCTACCGCAGAGGTTACAAAATTATCTTTATTTCCTTTTAAGATGCGCGTTGCAACATATGGTTTGCGTCATAAATTCATGTTCCTATTCAACTGGTTTAAGTTTTTATTTGGAATGGGCTCATCATAAACAGATTTTCTCACGAGAGTTATACTTTACAAGTCCTCTGCGTTCTTTGCTCCTAAGGACGTATTTCAAAATGTCTTTTTCCGTATCTAGAGAACCTTCTTTATGTGCACTTTTCTTGGGATTATCCAGCTAATAACGGAAATAAATATTGTTAAAGGTCTTTATCCAAGACATTTATTGGTAGATATAAATATTATAAGAAAGTAAATCTCTACAAATTTACATAACATCTTTAAATCAGTCAATCACATTTATTACAATACTGAAATTCTCTACATAAATAACTTTACACAGATTAATAAAATATTAAATTTTTCTGTTTCACAAAACAATGAACAGCAATCGCAAAATATTAGAATTATTCTTTATCTTCTTGATATAGTTGCAAAATTTTGATGAGAACAATATTTTTCCGTAACCATGATAATTTATTCTCATGATGATCAGTCTCATAAAGCTGTGAAGAAAACGAGGAACATAATAGTAAATAAACAACATAAGTTCCGCAGTAACGTACGAGGTAAGTGTAGCGAAGGATAATGATGCATGAGGTTAATTTCCCTGTATAGGTTGAACTTTATCGAGTCTAAAAATAAGGCAGATTGCAAGCTTCAAAGCCTTATATTTAAACAGGTGAGATTCCGAGTTCAGATCGACAAAGGCACATGGTTAGGAATTTTTATTTCCATAAACATAAGCATGTGAAGCAATGACTCCACAAGGATAATATTCTTCTGGAATCCCCTAAAATTCCACACCGCTAACAATAGTTCCAAATATTTCCTCTCTTGAGGAATCAAATGAGGACATTAACCAAATATCAACACAAAGGACTAGATAATGTGTGTCGCGTTAGAAAAATGAACATCGTCGGTTAGAAGCAACTGCATTAACCTCTAGAGGCACTAGTACGACTTCCTTGATCGTTTTGAAGAAAGTTATGCATAGCATGAAATACTTTTGCCATACTCTTTGAAAAACGCGAAGAATTTCGTAAAGGCACACATTTTGAGACTCTGTTGAATACTATTAAAAAGCACAACGTTCATGCTTTTTAACTGTGAGTAGTTTCTCTGTAAGGCCTCGAGGCCCATCTGACGGTTGCAGCGTGGCCCATACTTTCTTCATCCAGGAGCAAAGCGTTGCCCTGCGGCGCGGGTGAAACAAGTTTAAAGTTTCTCCTCTTGTTATGGATCACCAGTCCTGCCGCTATCAAAACGATGAGGAAAAGAAGACCGACCGAACAACCGATGACGACAGACCAAGAAGAAGGCGACCCTATTTCCCTGGATACAGCCGATACCATGTCCACCTTCTCGGGCTCCTGATGCATCAGAGATGCCAAGGCGACAAGTTTGGCTGGAGGAGGTCCACAGTCGTGCAGCTGGTGGGTCGACAGTATGAAGCGAGACCAAGGCATTCTGGTTCCATCTCTAGCGGTACAACGTAGGCCGTGCTCTTCTTCTATTGATGGATCAGCTACCACTGGTGCACCGATGACTGGTGGAGGTCTATGTAGAAGAATGTCCTTTCCACTCTTCGACGCCCATTCCCAAAGCGCAACCAAGTTGCAACTGCAGGCCCAAGGATTGCCGGCGAGTCTGAGAGACTCTAGACTGAGGTTAGCTATGGAGGAATAGGTCAGAGACGTCAGGCCACACCTCCTCAAGTCCAAGGAGCGTAGTTTGTGCAGCCAGGACAGAAAACTCAGGTCGGGATTGTGGGCCTTATCAGCAACGTGAATGACTTGAACTATGGATGTGTTGGATGTACCTTTGACCGCTTCGGGTTTCTTATCATTGGTACCATCTTCCGATTTTCCGTGCGTTGCAATCGGGGTCGGGAAAACTTCAATGCTTTTGGTTATAGAGCCCAGGAGATTGCCGGAAAGAGAAAGTTGGGTGAGGTTCACAGCCCATACAAAAGCATTCGAGGGAATCTTCTTAAGACCGCACCTAGACAAATCAAGCTTTTCCAGGGAAGAAACGTAAGGAGGCAAGGGACCATCTATAAGCATTGGATTTCCCGCCAGAACTAGCTCTCTCAGGCTGGGACCAGCTTCATCATCTTGGGTATCCAAGATAGTGTCTTCGTCGTCCTCCATACGCTCTTTTTTCTTCTTTCTATCGGTCTCCAGAGAATATTCCTCGTCTCTTTCAGACTCGGGCATTGCGTCTGGAGATGGAGGCTCCGTGAAACCACAATCGGCAAGTTCAAGGATTTCGAGGCGATGAGCAGGAGAAAAGAGCCCCGACTCAATTCCGGGGACCCTTTCACCGTCCTTCTTTCTCGTCAGTGGATTTCCCGACAGCACGAGTCTCCGAAGTTGGAATGATTTTTTAAAGGTATCTGGAGCCAATTGCGTGATGTTGCACCTAGACATGTCCAGGATTTCAAGGACTTTAAGAGTCCTAATGGATTCAGACAGGGCCTCTAGAGATACTTTATCAACTTCACCTTCTGGTGAGCAGTTTTCTCCTTTACAGGTGGCAACTATCGGGTTGTCAGAGACGTCCAGCTCTACGAGGACTTCGGACAGTTGAGAGAGTCCCTTCGCGTTGGGAAGCCTATTAATTTCGCAGTGATCTAGGGACAGCCTCTTCATCTTTTTCAAATGAGAGAAGGACCTATCGAAGTCCATTAGTCCGAATTCGACGCTGGGTGTGGTCAGCGTTTCTGAAATGTCATTCCTTCCCAGCCTCAGTATTCGGATTTTCGTCATGTTTGCCAGAAAGGAAAGCGAAGGAAACTTGAAGCGACAACCTTCCAGGTCAAGCTCATGCATATTTTGCAAGATGGACAGGGCTGGAACAATGGTTTCTGATGAAGCTGAGAGGTCGTTGTCGCTTAGCATAAGATTGGCCAGCTCTATGGTGTCCTTGAATGACTCACCTGTTAGGAATAGATTGAGGGAGGTTAAATAATTTCAAAGGATGTACGCGATCGTAAATTTATAACATGTCGTGAGAAGATGAAGAAGATATAGAATGATGGATGAATAGGGTAAAGAAATTCATCTTAATTTAATGTTAGCCTTTGGCTTAAAAATGTTTCCATGCATATCACTTTTGGCTACGAGTATTAAAAATTCTGCAATTATGAGGCATTTTCAACCAATCATAATGCTTTGAAGTATGTAATAAGCAGAAACCTTAATAATAATGAAACACTAGAATCACATTAGGGTCTACGATGTTCATGAAATCCTCCAAACAGTTTCATACTGAATTACAGAAATAAGATAGGGTAATTTTAGCAGTAATAGTTTACTGAAAATAGATGCAAAATCAATGGAATTTTTAAGTTATGGTATTTTACGTAGAAAAATTAACTGATATTTTTAACAATTACGAGTTTTACCCCAAATAACGATGTCGGATGAATATGGGGGAGAGAGACACTAAATTGGAAATACATAAATTATACAGTGAGGGAATATACATACCAAAATAATAATTACAAAATATTTTTGGAATAAGTTCTAGCAATATTTCACGCAAGAATATTCGAAGCAGATTTCAGGGAAAACTTCCCCATCTTAAGAAAACGATTTAAATCGTGAATCTATGTTGAGAAAGGTTTACACGAATTCAAATTTAGCTGGATAATTTTTTACTTTCGAGGAAATGTTCAAATGGAAAACTTCTGTAATGTTAGGACATTTTTCATTATTTTACATACAGATCTGTCAGGAAATCAACGATTTTACACGCCAGGTATACTTAAAGGTTGAACTGCCTCTTGAGAGGTATTTGGAAGAACTTACTTGGCACGTTTGTAAGTCCTGTTCCACGGAGGTCAAGATGGTCCAGGCGTATGAGACCCTTGAGCAGTTCGGGTAGCGTAGGTTCATGACTTCCAGCGAAGAGTTTAGGGTTCCACGCCGCTTCGACGTGCTTGAGATGCTGCGAACCGTGGAGTAGGTTGGGTGTCACGCTTGAGAGGCGACATCTATTCATCTTCAATTTCTCCAGCCCTGCGAGAGGCACCAGGGCTTCCGGATCTATCGATTCCAAGGGGTTACCCGACAAGTCCACTTCCGAAACTGAAGTCGCATCGTCGAAGAATCCTGCTGTTAGCTGACGTATGCGACAGTCGCTGAGGTCGAGAGTCTTGAGAGATCGGGATACCACGAAAGACTTCCCGCCTTCTGGGCCTTTGAGAAACAGAATTTTCATATAAGTATTAATGTCTTCAACTATGAACGGCAACACACATTTCTACACTACGCCGACAAAGCTGAGAATATAGAGGGAAATTGTATAAATAAGAGGCTACTTCTACTGAGACCAGTATCTTATTCTAAAAGTCATATAAGTCCAATAATAATTGAGTATCAATAAAAAGTCACAACTGTGAATTTGATTAAATACAGTAAAGATGGAATCGTGATAAAGCGCAATTCACATCATACTGTAACCGATTGGGCTACATGGTAAAACCGTTTCAGAGAATTTAAGTATCTTAATCGTTTAGGTAAGAGTGAAAAGAAGAGTTTCAATTAAATTCTGTGTGAGATTGAACGACCCCCGATAAATAATAGAAAAAATGAAGTTTTGAAAGGGGTGAAATTTATAATGCAACTGTATGATGCAGTTTGTTTCAATTCAAATACAAAGCTTGTAGTAAAGATCGCCAAAAGCGGTTTTGAATATACCTTGTCGTTGAAATATTTTATAAGAGTAGTTGAGTGAATGAAACACAGTATTTGGTTACGATGGCGCTATTTTGTCCGTTTTTCGAAATGAATAGCCTGATTTCGGCTTAGACGAATATCTTGTGAATGACTTTCTTTTGATAAGGCTTACAAAAGAAGTATTAAGTATGCTTTTCCTATATATTTGGCTGGATTTCGTCGCATCGCTTTAGTAGGATTTGCTTTCTTAGGGGGAAGTTGTGTACTTTCTCAGATTATAATAACTTAGAAAGTTATGACCCACTAACTAGGCATCTTAAGAAGGAAGATACCCGCACAAGCCGAGACAGAATTAAAGAGCTTACCTGTAAAGGGATTTCGCCTAAGCTCCAGCGAGATGAGTCCCGGGGATTCAAGGAAAGCCTCTCTGTCAAACTTCGAGATGGAATTCCCGGACAGGTCAACTTCCAACAAGTATGACAGACCGACAAAGGTTTCCTTGGCAACTTCAGCGATTTTGTTGTCGGCAAGATGGAGTCGCCTAACTTTGACGCCCTCGGAGAAGCGTAGGCTATTATTTTGGCCGTTGATTTTGTTCCTGGACAGGTCGAGGATGTATACGGATTGGCTGAGGCCCTGGGGCACTGCAGTTAAACCCTTGGAGGAACATTCCGTCACCCAGTTGGTTCGGAAGTAGTGGCAGGAACACACTTCCGGACAGTCTAAAGGCGGATAGGTCGCTTGGAGAGGAGAAACTACCAAAATCACGAAGAGCACAATTCCTTTAAGTTGGGGCACCATGTTAAAATTGTCACTTTCGGAAGACATTTTTACTCTTTAGAATACCACTTGAACTGTAATATTCCGTGTAATCATAAAGCACTGTCCTTTTCATAAGAGAGCAATCTAATCGACCGACAGTTTGGTTAAGGTTCACACTATATTATCACAAGTTGTAGAGATCACTTGATTTGGCTGGAACCTCTCAGAGGTGAGAATAGTACTTTTCTTGGGTAAGGCACTTCACCTCAGATGCTGGTTCACCGCTTTATTCTGTAAATTAAAAGAAGGCAAAAATCAAAATCAAAATAAGTAATACGAAATCAAATTTTGTCATTAAAACAAGACGTAAATAATCAATTCGAGGTTGTAAATCGTAACATTGAGAAATAAAGTGAAGCAAATATGTTATATAATTAAATATTAAGGTTATGAAATTCAAATGCGAATAATTTAAGTAATAAAGGCTGATGTCTGTTGGTAAAACACAACGTTATTAATATGACACATATTTGGAGACGCAGAGAGAATAAAATTTTTACATCGTGGTCTATATTTCGTAAGCGGAAGCTTCGGTAGAAAGGGAGGAAAATTATAGCAAAAATAATCAAAGTAAATGCGCTTATCTGCAAAGAATGATGCAGCAAAGTAAAGTAAATACG
Organism: Ladona fulva; assembly: GCA_000376725.2. Lineage (NCBI taxonomy): Eukaryota > Metazoa > Arthropoda > Insecta > Odonata > Libellulidae > Ladona > Ladona fulva. The sequence goes on along the minus strand of KZ308334.1, from coordinate 997,986 downwards.
ATTGAATTTCCACTGGGCTACTCTCGTTTACTTCTTCATTAAAGACCACTCTCATCTTATTTAAAGTTCGTTCCTCTGCCACGCCATCCGAAAAAATCCCACTTATCACTAAAAATAATGTTTATCCATTTCGTATCCATTCCACGGGAAACTAATTTAAAAATTTTATCGCTCGCATTCCCGTCTGCGAAACTTATTCTCGATTAAGATCCAACGGGGATAATGCATAGCACCTGCTTTACATAAGTCACCTACATCTCCTCACGCAGAAGTCGTAAAGAACGTGCTCTGGAAATCTTATTAGACTGCAGAAGGTAGCGGGAAAGATTTGTCGGGAAAATTCCCGACATTTCTCAGTCTAACCTTCCCAGGTCTCCCATTTTCCAGGAAAACAAAAAAAATGTGTCGACGACGACGAATTTGCCAGCTCAAGTAATGGCGTAAAAATGCAATAGACCGCCGCAGACGGATGGAGCGTGGGTCCTTGAAAAATGCCGACGTTCGCAAGGATTTCAGAACACCGCTACCAATCCTGACCACCGTCACGGCTTCCAAGCTAGCAGCCGTCTATTATTTCCTAAGGAAAAGGCGCTATGAAAACTAAAACATTATTTAGCGGAGGTAAGGAAACACTCTTTTCGACGGAGGGTCAGATGTGCAAGTGACGAAGACCATCGGATCACTTTTGAGTTGCTTGTCGAGTACCTTTGTCCTGTTAGACCTTTTCCGCATGAAAATTTTAGTGGAAAAATTTCATACAAACAATAGTGTTTGCATGAAAACTGTAGTTTCCATAAATCGTAAACATTCCACACAGTCACCTAGATCTATATCAAGAGCTCTTTTAAATAATCATCATTACTCAAATTTTACTCATGATTAATATGCATGTAATGAAGATCTCCAAGCGTACCTTTCTCACTCCTAGCAAATATTCAAGACTCTATTAGTTGAAATTTTCAAGCATTGCCGTCGTAAGTTTTAGATATCGAGAAGTACGACATTTTCCTAAATACTAATTTGAAATTGAATATCCATAAATACAAATTGAATTGAATATTGAAATTATTTGGTTGATTAATTGAGTGACTCTATAATATTATTATTTGAAAAGAATTTGCTACTTGAACCTAATAAAACAGATAAATTGATTTAACATTAATTTAATTTTAAAATCTTTGGAGCTGTATAATAACCATATTATTAACACGATTAATATTTTGATAGGGGCAGCCGCATCATGATTGTCAAATGGTTTAATTTTTGTTTTCTATTGTTACTAACATTAGTTTTACGGATTTGTAATTTCACACCTTGCTATGAACAAATAACGCTATCATTGTGATACTTACAGTTTATAACTTAACGAAAATAATAATACTACCCTCCCTAGTAGTTAATATATTTCACCTGTCGTAAAGATTAATCGTCGTAGACATACCATCCTTTTGGCAGTCCGGAGATGCTGTTATCCTATTTAATTTCCACAGCCTTATGTAATTATGATCTTCATTAATTGGGCCGCGTGCGGTGTGGAGCCCCCACGTTACTTGTCCCTATTAAATCTTTTCTCCTCCTCACGTAAGAAAATGAGTACCTGCGGCCCAGGATAAGAAGCTCGAATACCTAACAGAATGAGAGTGTTTTTGCATGTTTTCCTCCGCGGTTTCGATACTATCGTCGATGGAAACAGCACGAATGGGAAATTAGCTCGTTTACAGAAGATCGAGAATGGGCTCTTTCTTCGCGAGGGAGAAGATGGTAAAGAACGGGGTATGAGCTAGAATCAGGGAGATAAAGGGGCTAGATTGGGAGTGTGTGCTTTAAAATAGATTAAGTAGGTCACGGGTAGAGCAGAGGCGCTGTGCAGATTGATTTACGGCGATCTATGTAGAGGAGTGCTCTAAGGTTTTAAGGGATATAAGAGAGGTGGAAATAATGGGAGGTTTCGCTCCTCGTTTTTTAACTTGGGTAAGAGAGAGTCCGATTTTATATTTAGATGATACTAAAAGATGGAATTAAAAGTGGAATGGGACAAAGCGAGGAATTGGAAAGATATCAAGAGAATTCGTTTCGGAGATGGATCAATGGAAAACTTGCGGTAATTTGGATCGTGTGGGGTTAAATTAATGGGCGCGATATATCGCCCTTGGTTAGATAAATCTGTTGAAAATCTGCTGAAACATCTCATTAATGTTTCGCGAAAAATGTCGATATGTAATTTATTACGCGGTTCCCCGGCGCTGTGCGCCGCAGCCCTATAAATTCCTCTTTTCTGTGAAATCATTTACATAGTTTTTGCGGTGGTAAAATGTGTGGATTCGTGCCCTTTGGTTATGATATTGGGTTACAGTGCATTTAAATCTCAGAGGATTGAAACTAGGAGGATGATACTGTCTCCTTTTATCATTTATTTTTTGGTACATTAGGTTCCGCAGTGAAATCTGTTGGTGTAATCGGCGATACAGAAAGAAATTCTGAGTAAAAAAAAGTACGAGACAACATAATCTTCGTGCTTTGTTCTCTAAGCATGGATCTATACAAAATTTCGTGAGAAAATTCTTTACATTTTCTGTTTCTGAATATTCTCCCATTCCCTCCATTTACTGACTGTTCTGCTCAATAAGAGATCCATCCTTGCCCGAACATAAATTCAAATGTCAGAATTTTTAATGTATTAGCACTCAAAAAGTCGAATCTAGGTAGGTAGGAATTTAAGTTATAAATATTGGACGTTCAAAATGAAAAATAGGCTAACTTCTCCGAGGATGCTCCGGAAAAATCACCCGCAAAAGTCGTATTATTTACATCGGCAATAGTCTAAAAATATCATGTAAAATTGCTACTCTCATAACATGAAGTATACATCAATTTACAAGAATGTTATGCTCAATCAGTGCAAATATGTTGTTGGATAATTCAGATACGTTTATTCAGATAATTAATTCAGAATAGTTGCATTGAATTCTACGGGGGCTACTTCTGAACTCACCTGAAAAGCATATTCTTTCAGATTTAATGCTTGTGTATTAAAAAGAATAAAATTAATACATTTCATGAAATGCATGTTTAGTAAAGAAAAAAATCCCTGTATTCAAATTAATGGCCATTTTCTAATGGCGTTGGCGTAATTCCTTTGTTGCCCCGATATCGTCTCGTTCCGGTTGTGTGCTCGACGTAAATGTCTCTCGACCATTTTATTGCCTCGGAGAGGCACCGCAGCTGTCTCCAGGCCAACTTCGGTATTCCTAGTCGTCGTAGGACTCCTTCATTTTTGTTGTCCCAAGTCCCAAGGGCTCCAATGATGAATGTATCGAGAATTACGTCCACCCTGTATCCGTGATTCGTGCGTACCTTCTCCGCCAACTGTCTGTACTTATCAGTTTTTAATTAAATAGCTGTTTTAACTTGATCTAAATTAACAATCGCTTTTCATTAAATGCTTGTGAGATGCAGAACATGTTCACGTAAATACTGACATTCAGATTTATCTAGTAATAAATGTATTTAGAATCTCTTTGTGGAATTTCAGATTTCGGAGAAAATATACGACGCGCCTAATTGAACAAAACATTCGATCAATACGGGAACTATAAACCTCTAAGATAGTACAGAAAATATCAATGATTACAGAAAAAAATGGAAATAAATTTCCTCTCAAATGATTCGAAAGAGTACGCTGTTAATGCGACTGGGTCTCCAATCCCCAAAGGGTAAAAAAACCTCATAGATACAGCATTGAGGAGTAAAAATTAACTTTCTATCGCGGTACGCCGGAACTTTTAGAAAGCTACTACAGTTCATGTGCTAAAGAACCCTTCAATGTAATACAACTGTTAGATGCCTTACTGGTCCCATAGACCCCGCCTTATTAGGACATGGTTAATTCATCCTAAACATTGTGATATTCTTTTATGGTCTAGTTAAAAAAATTGACACCTTTTATCAGGAATTTTATAATACTTTAGCTCGTCGCGCAACATCAAGCAAGCAACTTGTCCATCAAAAGCGATTCGATCCACGAATTACTCGAGGCTTGAAAAAGGCGGAAAGAAATTGCATTCCCGTGCTCTCGGCGTCACAAACGAGCGCACAATCTTCTCCAGCAGCGTAATCGAAGATTCAGGCAGAATCGCAACGTGAAATAAAAAGTGCACGAAAGCGAGAAGATTAAATTTTGTGCGAAGGCTTTGCTTTGCGAAGGCGCGTGCAGATTCATGCGTTTCTCTAATACTCCGAAGATGATGGCGAAAAAAAAGGACAGAGCGGACAGGGGGTCCTTTTTGACTGATCACCGTGTGATTGAAAGCGATGCGGTTGACGAGGAGAGGGAATGAGGCAGAGAGGACGAATGGGAAATAAGATCGAGAGAGAATGATGTAAAGGAGAAGAAAATCATTCTTACATTCGCCTGGAAGGGATTTATTCTCTTCGGAGTAAGTAGAGGGCTGGTAAAATAGTGGGGATGAGAGACTGAATGAGGGATTGAAAGAGGAAATAACGAAAGGATGAAGAATATAGAGAGAGAAGAGTGGCAATGCACTTAAAGAGGTGATGGAGCTGAATGATGAAGCATAATTATCAAACTTCCGTGTTTCAGACAGTTACCTTTTTCTGCCCACGGATATTTTTCCATCTTAAAATGAAATTGAAAGAGGTTTGCCGTCAATGTCATGGGTGATTCGCATTCAACTGTGTACCTCACGTATAGATTTTTGTATAAGTTGTGTACCTATCTCTTTTGATTTTAAATCTCACTCATTTAGATAATATGAATTAAACAGAAGTAGCCATGATATTTTGTTCTAGCTGACAATTACGATTGTTATCTAAATTTCAGAAAGTAATATCTGCATATTCAACAATTCTGGGTCTCGGCTACAAATTTTACTGCTCCATTATTCCCTTTTGTGTCTAATTTATTCGAATATCATAAATGAGAAAATACAAAATAGTAGAAAGTATTAACAATTACAATAGTAACGATTGTGGGTGAAAGTATATGCGTTTTAATTACCATTCTTGCTTACTACGGATGGCTGGTATGCGAAAAGGCAACTGTATTTGGTCTAATGGTTCCTCAATGAACAGTTAGCGACAAATTATGTAGAGGAAATTATTTTGGAAATTAACTCGAGAAAACTGCCAAATGAAAAATGATCATGGAATCTGAGAGAGTTTCTGACGTCACAATTATTGAAGATTAGCGACCTATCAAAGAAATGAGCCTCAATATTAAACTATAATGAGGTTTGCAAGAGTACTTAACTTGCATGTACTAGTGGATACGTTATATTTACTATACGAAATAAATTACATTTACGAAAATATATAATCAATCGTTTATGGCCGTACTTCGAGGAACGACATACTGAAATAATAAAAGAAAACTTTGTAATATCCACAGAAATATATCTGAACGACCGGTTTCAGTAGAGAACCATCATCAGGTCTGATGATGGCTCTGTGCTGAAACCAATTTTATTCCTGTGGAAATTACAAAGTTTTCTTTCATTATTTCATCACGAATATGTCAGGAGAAATAAAAAAAACCTACCGACGAACTAATACATTGTAGCAGTTCCTTAGATTCCAACTGGGCCAACCCACGAACATTTAACAATATTGAGGAAAGAAAAATGAAGGTAATATGAATGTATGGAACAGGAGGCGGTTGAGTATAAAAAAACGACATCACAACTGTAGCTTTTATCTATAAATCTTGAAATCGCTAACACGATGCTTGGAGGTGAATATTTTGGCAAGGAAGTAGCGTCAGTAAACCGCGGCAAAGTAGAGAATAATCTTGGCAGGGAATTATAAGATGACGTTGTTGATATAAATTACTTCCGCGAAGACGTGTTGCGTAAGTGATTGAAAAAGAGGCGGATGACGAAGTAATGGAGTACGAGGGATGGCATGTCAAGGAGCGAGAGAGTCTGCCAAAAGAAAATGAGTCATTCTACAATCCATGTTCAATAATTTGGCTCCAGCTGGTGATAAAGCTGGAGTCCAAATATTAAACGTAGCTTTGGCGTTCTAATAGGCATGCATGAATGAATACGATACTCTATGAACGGATAGGTGAGTTCGCATTTATTCACATCACGCTTCCTCAATCCATGGAAGAGTGAACTGTAGCTTTACATGGCTGATGTTACTGAAAACAACACTTTCAAGCCTGGGTGTTTTGGGGCATTGTTTGGAGATGACAACAGTATCAGTACTTACAAAATTTCTAATATTTAGGATAAATAAAGAAAAGGAATGTAAGGTAGTAGTCATGTTTTGCGAGACAGATTCTCGTTAAAAAGATCAGGAAAGCGTAAGATTATCAAAGAAGTCCTCATTGTGGCCTTTTCATCGATATCGGAATGTTCCTGTGAATTTACTGAGTAAATTAAAGTTTTCCATGCTTGAGAATACGTAATCTTCGGGTGTTTCAGAGGAAACATTCTGTTATAATTTCCTAGTTTCAGTATTTTCAACAAAGTATTTTTAACATGACATAAAAATGACCTTTTCGTTTACGTATACATAAGAGCAATGCCAAGCTACTTGTGCCGGAACTACTACACTGAAGATGGAGCAGTACTAAGTAAGGATGAACTGTTATAAATTCCACTTTTCATTTTACGTTAGGCTTTTATGGCGTTTTTCTGCTTTTGTATAGGTCATATCGAACACAGTGTAGCCAAATTTACGAGAAAATTAACGATTATAAGAATTGAATACGGCAATATTTATAATATTCATACGTCATGCATTTTCAGTCTCAAAATTTTAAAATAAAACTTCAATTTTGAGACTGACAATTTTAAAGAAATAATTTTAACGTTTGTTCACAGCACTTGATATGCGTATATCTGGTAACACTGTAACCCTTAAGCGCTGTAATAAAGTGAAAACTTGGAACGCACCACAGTAAATCTTCCTCACATATTCTTCTTCAGGTTCTTTATATAACCTCATACATCCAGACCTGTTCAAAGTCTTTGAAAAAATAATATCTCATGGGATGTATAGCATACTTTGGTTGCATAAGATTCACCATAACTCTCGAAGAATAACGGCAGAAAGATAAGACAGTAAATGTTACCTTCATAAAGCGCTTTAATAGAACGATAATGCATTTGAACATTCCGCGAGCGTAGATCGTGTAAGGCCCAAATGGAATAAAGCTAAAGGAGATATTCCTAGAGGAGAGATAGGAAAGATGTATAGATTCTGAGGAAGGCGTAACGCGGGGAGTCTGTGAGAAATCGTGCTCCATTTCTTGGATAGGCCACGTGACGTTAGAGAATCGGAAATGTAAATGTTTAATAGTAGCAAATGAAATAGAATCGGTTGGTATGGATGAGAGTGCCTTTTTGGGATGTAAAGTGAAAGCGGCTTGCGTGTCGGATGGGTATCAGCAAAGATGGAAGGGAACGCTTGAATAAAAAAGAACAAGCAGTTTCGGGAAGGAGCATTCTCCATACATATCACGATCAAGATTTATTCATTATTTATTTTTATCGTATCGGCGAGGTGGAGAGAGAGAGATTGCCGAGGGGAACGGTAAGCAATCGCGCTAGAAGAGAAACTTTAGTTTGGAAAGTGGGAGAAGGAAGAAGTTGGCGAGAAACAGGAGAGGGAAATGAAGAAGGAACGATTCAAAACTTAGGTTTCCACCTCTGCGTTTTTACCCGGAGACTCCAACTCTGTTGCACATTTCAGGCCATATACTAGTGTACTTTTTGATAGAAATAACCAATGTGTGCAGGACGGTCCTGCACGTATATTCTGACTGAATTTGTCCTTTATTTTATAAAAATTTTGAAATTATTTAAACTTGCGTTCATCCTGGAGATGTCTTCATTGGTGAAATAGCAGGTTATTAGAAAAATTTTGCTGTTAAGCTATTACATTTCTGTGTTTTCGAAATATAGCAAAATTCGGAAAAAAATGAATTACTACAAGGGACCAATTATTTTTAACGAAACATGTTAGAAATCTGTTTCTTCTGTTATAATAAGGGTTGAATTTATTTTGATAAAGTCAATCCTAATTATGTAGATAAATATATCCATGAAAGTTGTAAGTATTGTTTGGGTATGCTATAAATGATTTAATAATCAATTAAATTCAATTATAATTGTTTAATAATCCCTTTCCTCCTTTACCCTCCTCTTTCAAAGGAGTAACTTTCGGTACTCCTTTGAATACTCCTCTACTACTTTAGGTACTCCTCTTTAGGGTACCTGAAGTCTCCTGACACAATGTCACATATCTCCTTCTCCATCTCTCACCTAATGTTTCCACCTTTTTCAAACAGAAAACCGCTTCATTAACTGAAAGTGCTCCGTAGCTTATTTTGCAATTTCTTTCGTGGCCATAATCTTCGGTTCTGGGATGTGTTCGATGTAAGAACTCCGGTTTTGGAATTTTCGGAAGGTGGTAGCAAAACTTAGCTGACGATAAGAAATTCAAATCCGCGTCGTTGGTGGAGAGAAGAGAAAGAAATGTCCGTGGAAGTGAGGTTTAACTGTCGAGGCAAAGATGAATTACCGCGATATTTGGCAAGAGATCACTTAAAGAGACGTTTTTTATGGCACTGCAGGAAAAAAAAGGTGCGTGGAGAGATAGAGGAACTCAGGAATGATTTCGCGGCGATCCATATCTATATCTCACGCTTATTGGAAAGGTAGAAGAAGTGGGTGATTGATTGTTCCATTTTATTCTCTTTTTAACTTTCCTCTGAGCATTCCGTGTTCTCTTTCTGTTTCCGAAGCGATTTTCGTTGGTTTTCGATTTCGTCCCAGAGCTTTGGAGGCATGCGAAAGCTATGGTTGCAGAACGCTGCTTCCTTCCTTTTAAGGCCTTATCGGCCTGAAAGGATAAAATCGAATCCTTAATGGCACAAACACTCTGACAGTGGTTGTATCTAGATTGACTTTAATTTTACCTTGACAATAAATATATGGAAAAGCAATTGAACTTCGAATGTTAATCGAAGTATATGAATTTTCATGGTGCCAGAGAATTGACATTCCATCAAGCAATATTACATTCTTTATTTAAGTATGATCTAACATTAAAAGTTTAAAATTTTATACTGATTCTGATACCAAGTAGCTATCCACTATGTTAAACCTAGAATTCAATAAAAATTTATTTTTTCTTTTCATAAACGGAAATAAGAAAAGTTAAGCAAATTATTATACGCAGATTAAGAACTACTATTAAGGCAGTTCATCGCGAAAGACAAGTCGATCGGAAGGGTTACTTTTTGGCAAGAAATTGGACGGAAAATTTTATCTTTTTCTTTTTCCATATACAATGAACGTAGGGAAGCCGAGGAGTACTTGGGTCTCCTAATTCCGACGAGAAAAATTTCGAAACTGTAAAACATACATTTGTGAAATATAATATATTTATTGAAAACATAGACGTACAGTTATGTACGTTTCAAGATGAGAATTTTCGACACCTCTAGTAAAAACTGAAAGAGGTCTGCTGAGCTGTATAAGTCATACCTACATAAGAAACAAACACCAAAGTTATTCTCAGTGATCCAACTCCCATTACATTTCTGCTAATCCAAGTCCCAGGTCAACCACTATGTAATTCATTTCAATATGGAAGTTATTCCCTTTCATGGGAAAGAGTTCAATCGGAGTAGTTGATTCCCATAATAGTTCATTAAGCAGAATAATTAAGCTGCAAATTCACGATGGGAATCTACTCAGGTACAATACTCTTATTCGATCCTATTCTGATGAGAATTCAACAGGAAAAAGGTAGTAATGCTTAAGAGACACACTAAAGAGACTCGTTTGGTGATACAAAAACGAATCGCAAGAATAAGACACCGCGTCACGAGCACTGTATGCACATACCTTCGAATGAGATAGATATTTATAAATCGAGTAGGGTGTTGCAAAGTTTACGGAAAGGCGCAAATGTTTTATGCTTTTCTAAGATCAACATGCGATGTATTTCTGGATCTCGTGGCTGGCAGCCAAGCCAGCGGCGGACTCCTCTCATTCGAAGGCCGTTGCATAGAAAGTGCTTTAGCACTAGCCTTCATTTGGACACAGGCTTGAAAATAAAACGCTCTTACGAGTGAAAGCAGTTTGTAAATCAGAAGTCACCTTCGGTACCATTTCCAGGCGTCCGATGAAATTTTAATTCAATTCCCTGGCGACGTTGGAAGTCTTTCCGAAGAAGTGAAAAGCTGAGTCTCACTCCGACCATCTTTTCCTTCACTTATTCGTCGAAGAAAACAAACCGACGAAAACTTAACGGTTGCACTTCGAAAAATGCCTGGACGAGAACAAAAATTATCCTCTTTTCATACAGTTTCCAATTGCAACTCAGGCGAACCGATATGTCACATCGTGACTGGGATTATATCATTGCAGAGCCGGCCGGAAACGCGGGAGGTCACTTTGGCCTCTGAGGTTTAGGGGGTTGATATTTATCATTCATCGAAGCTTTTAGAACGGGTAGATATTTCGTCTGAGTAATAATAGATTTTCGTGGGTTATTCTCCTTAGAACTTCACTTTAACGTTTCGTGTAATTTTATTATCGTGTAATATCTCCTGAGGCTAGCTGGAAAGGAGGCCATTTTTGGCCTCCTTTCCTAACCTCGCGGTAATAGTAAATAATAGTAATGATAGATAATTTACTTCCTATGAACTGACGTAGAAGAATTATTTAAGAAATAAATTTTTTGTTTACCATTTAATAATAATTTAATTATTTTAATTTTGTTAATATTCAGTGTTACGTTGGCAATAACAATGTCTAATTAACTCGCCGAATCTCACTATAAATATTGTTTCTCATTACTAGCAAACATTGTCGCTTTAACATAAACAAATGATTTAAAATTAATTTCTTAAAACATCTAATCTTTTCATAAGACACTAATGGATGTCTGAATAACTTCACATCCGGGAAGACTCCGACCGGCCCTTGTAAGAGTCCTAGGAAAAAAATGGAAACTGGATTTTTGGAAAAATCTTTGCGTGGATTACAAAACCTCGTGAGAGAGACTTCGCGAGCAGCGAAGGTGATCAATAAACATTTCTTGCAAAAACTTCCGATTTAAAAATAGGGGAGTGATTCCTCATTTTGTTAATCCGCCTTGAAAAGGTAGGAGATGGGATAAAAATCTCAAAGGATGATAATAGGTTATCTAGGACTGAAAAGACCCATTCGCTCTTTTTATTCTTGAAGAGGAAAGTGGTTGGGAACGAGATGGAGAAGAAAGGGGGATTCTTCATTTGCTTCAAGTTTTTAAAAAAGTCTCTCGGATAGAGAAATCCGGGATATGAGGGTAGTAGTTGGAATCTGCGGGAGGCAGAGGAGGAGGAAGGGTGGAGTCAGAACCAAACCAAAGGGAGAGAAAATTAGAGGTCATTGAGGTAAGGGTAAGAATTTATGGGCTAAAGTGATTCAAGAGGTTAGCGAAAAGGGAGGTTTCGCGTTTGAATAAGGAACTTTGCGATAGAGATGCGCTCCGCACAAAGAGGAGACCAGTTAGGAAAGAAGAAAGCGAATCGCGGATGGGAATGGAGAAAGGTTTTGAGGGAAAAGGTTTCCAGCTTATTTCTAAAGGGTGATTCAGATAGTGGGTCTCATCAATCAGGTTGTCTGAGCGATATCAAAGGCAGTGAAATCGTGTACTGTTGGAAAGAATTAGACTCCTTTCCCCATAATAGAATTAAATGTGGGGTATTTTATCTTAATTCCGTTATCCATTGAAATTAGGGTATATTTGGCGATACGGAAGAACTGGGTAATTAAGTCACGGATTTTTAATGAATTGCGCTTGATACCTCTTAAAAGAAAAAATTTAAAATGCAAAATGTTGTATTTTCCTAATCGTACTAGATTAATTTGTAAACCGTAACCGCAAAACATGAAAATAATCTGAAATAATAGTAGTTGTAGCAGCAATATAACACTTTCACTGTGGACATCTTCTTTCCCAATACATTTATAACTCCAACGGTGGAGTGATTCGCAGTGAGCGGGTTAAAAGTGCTTCGACAGCTTAGACCATTTTGCACGTGAGCGCCGGGTATCGAACCTGGAACCGCTTTCACCGAAGTCAAACCCGCTACTCACATGGCTATCTGGAGGATCTGGAATAACCGATCTGAAATAAATAGTAGTAGTAATATTGTTAACAGTGCTTCGACAGCTTAGGTCATTTCGCACATAGGCTCCCACCGGGAATCGAGCCCGGGACCGCTTTCACCGAAGTCGAACGCGTTGCCCACTTGGCTATCCGGGAGCCCTGAAATAAATAATTTATCACCGTTGTCCTTCAAGGTTGTCTAGGATGGGCCGTCTAGATCCAGTAAAGATATAAGGATGTTTAACTTACCGAGTAACCTAGCCTACTACCGCTTAAATTACAATTTAACAATGAGATAGATGTTTTAAGCCAGACTAAAACTCGAAAATAGCAACATTATTTATTTATAAATTTTACGACGAAAATATGTGTATTTCATCATACGGATTAAGTCAGAATGACAAAAAATATCGAATGTGAATAAGGCTTTCGAAATATTAGCTAACTCAATGAGTTTAACTCCAGTTATATATAACATATGCAAGAGCAATCTTATTAAAACGTTTATAGAATTCGTTTATTATTTAATGAGGAATAAATTTTCTGCTGGAGGGAATATTATTTTTGTATTTTGTGATTTTCTAAATAATCGATCTCTGAGAATTTCTCAGCACTGTAGTTCCTTCAGATCGCTAACACTTGATGGTTAGGAGACGCGCTATTTTTATTCCCATGCTCGAATGAGATTATGAGAAAGGTATTCATCTAATTGTCGACTGTGGGTCTACTTGCGTCAAGAAACTTAAAAATTCTCATAGAGAAATAAATATTAATCGCTTAAAAACTGAAATAGGAAAGTAAAGGTTTGCCAAATCCTTATGCCGAATGGAATCCCCTTCTCATACATGGTGGAGTTTTAAGAGGAAGCCTACTATATACTACCGATTGACACCATTGGACAGCTTTTTGTTTCGCCGGTGAAACACGTACGTCGGTAAACCGGCCGCTTAGGCAGTTTCCCATCTGCAAAATCTTCACTGCGTTAACGATCGCGCACTTATTAACGCATCAACTAGCCATACGCGCTATAACGGGAATGTTTTCTCTCTTATCGAGGGTATTTACGGCATCGATCCCCAGCTTTCCCTCTGCTTTTAATTCGGCAGAACAATGTGGTAGAAAGAAAAGAGAAGCGGAGGCAGGGACATTCTTCCCTATGACCTATTTCAGATTGGATCTTCCCTAGCTCATCGCCGAGCCAATGGATCCGAGTCCGGAACAGCGCATTCGTTAAGGGCTTCCATCCATTGAGCCCGTGGACCTATCAATAACCTCGCCGGTACATTTGAAACCAGCTTAGTCGTGCATGCGATTTAGTAGGCGTTTCAGGAATAGTTCTATCCCATTGACGACCAAAACGGTGGAATTAGTTGCTACTCTGGGGGAGTGGAATGTGTCCATGAATCATGCATAATCAATGTCTGTGTTGCTATGCTTTTGCGCGTATATCGACTGTATGCCGCCTTATCTGACGAGGTACGTTGGAGGCACGAAGATCTTTTCTCATGGAACCGCAATGAATGATCACCTTAGAACCGCTGATAATCCTATAACCTATTCCATTCGAAAGCGTGTCATATAAGAGCGATTTCATTGTATTCAGGTGCGAATAATTATTCCTAAATTTCCTTGCATTGTGTTTAATGTCGTTCTAAAAACATTTCAGTTCCTACTGAGGTGAATTTCCTCGTGTTCTAGTTCAGGTACGAAAATAATGGCATATTTTCGAAACGCTTTTGAGAATTATCAATTTATTTTGCTGCTGTTATCATGTCATTCTGTCTCAGCTCATGCACGTATCACTGCAAACGCGGTCAAGCGTTAACTGCGTACAATTTTTCGCCTCGTAAACGTCTGATGCCGCAATTTGTTCCAGAAATTCAGGGAAAGTGCCTAAAGCAATATTCTTAATGGAAATACATTACATGTACCTACATGTACCATGATCAAAATATTTCTTATTTTTAATTCAAGTTATATTTTGAACCATTATTATTTTTAATTCTGTATCTTGAATATAATATAGCAATCTTAAATATTCGACTGAATAGTCATTAAATTGAAGTTAAAGGGAGAAAAGAAAGAAACCTAAATTGGCTCTGTAAACTCGCCGCTTTCAATAGTATGACGAGTAAGGCATATTAACAAAATAAAAATAATAAAATACGTAAAAATAATACAAAAAACCCTGCGTACGTATGATTCAGATGCTAGACTTAGGTTCGCATGATTTAAATGCCGCCAATTGATAACAAGCGATCTCCCATATACGTTTTCCACTAAATGATAGACGGCATGTGTGTGTGTGTGGCTTTTTCTTTCAAAATAATCGTATAATTTTATCAGTACAAGTAAAGAAAACAGCACATTGATTTCTTTTAAATTATTTACTTTATTCAATACCTTTTGACCTTTTCATCTATATTTTAACTTCTTTTAGGGTGGTTTTAGGGCATTTAACGAAATTCATTATGTCGACGTTACAGATTGGAAAGTTTATGATTTTTTCGTCTCTCTTCTCTTTTTAGCCCCGATCCCTTGATCCCCGAAGTTACGCTGAAAATACTACCACAAAATATAATCATGTGTTTTCGTTGATTCCCTTTCATTTGTGGTTGAAAAAAAAAACATCTTTGGATCTCCGAAAGACATAACACATCCGCTGATAAGGTAATTATTTCCGATGGGTAAATGCATATTTTTCATCGGTATTCTTATCTATTCATCCATAATCCTTTTAACAGTCGCCGTTCATTTTCCCAATTTCCTTTTCCCTTTAATGACCACTGTCCAACTAAAAACAGCACTATCTTGCGTACACGTATATCCCTTACTACTGTGGAATCCCCTTTCCTATACCCTCCATCATTCATTTCATTCTCTTTCAACAACTCACCGTTCAATTTCCCCTTCATGAGTAAAGGCAACTCCCAAAGAGATCCTGATTTTCAGCTCCATTCCAATTATTCTCAATCTTTCTACTCTTTCCTATCGCGGATCTCAAAAAGGGTAAAGCTCAGAGGAAAAAATCGATACTTCGCTTCCAAGCTCGAACTCTTTAATTCTCCTGTTATTAAATTTTACTTTTGGCGTGCATTCGGATTCGAAGAAAAAGAGACTGGTATAAGTACGCCTTTATTGAAACTGCTGATTGTTTGCGAACCTCTTCCTTTCCGTCTGCTGCCGAGCTTTTCCCTTAAACCCTTGACAAAAATTCAGCTGCCTAAGCCTAGACGCAAGATTTATTGAGCTCAATCCTCATGCGCCATTTTTTTCAGACCGTCTTGATGCATTTTTAATCTCGATGTCTGTAGATTTAGAGATCCTTTCGTGGAATATAACGAAATGTTCGTAAATAGTCACGTTTGAATTTAATGTATTAACAACTCTGATACGTTTTTCGATAATTATGTGCTATAACTGAAATTAATTTGATCGTCAATGAAACTATAAAAGAGGACTAAATATTTAACCACCTCTAGTTCATCGTCCCTTCGTGATACACACACGGTTCACACAGTCTATCATTAGGCATTACCAACATCTTTGCGATCGCCTTCGATAGTATATATACCTACATACGATATGATATCTATTATTATCATTTTTATTAGAATCGTTATTAGACTCTTAAATGGGAAAGGTTAGGCCTGAACGCGAAATCTGAAGAGAGTGACAGGCACTGTCATGGCGAGGGATATAATTCTACATCTGAAGGTTGATAGAAAATTGACTTAAAAATAATTGATAAAAAAAGGACTGAAAACAACCCGAGAAAACCCAGAAATAAGGAACATTTGATCTTCCCTTCCCAAAAATAATGTGTAGTTTACTTGTCGTAATCATAAACGATGAATTACACGGGAGCAACCGAACGTGCTGGACATTTCAAAGTCACCTGCTGCTTATTTCAACGAAGAGGTAGAGCCTTTATCAATATTCGGTGAATGCACTACATATGTCGTTAGATCACAAACATTTCAGAAAGACAATTGGAACACATTCTGCTTATGTAAGAAAATGTTTTCTTAATTTTTGGTTCAAGAAGTTATTTCTTAAACATAGTTGTCTTATACTTCCAAGAATACAGATCGCTGTCAGCACGTAGTGATTCTTTCTTTCACAAAACAATTACGTCGAAGGAAAATCTGTAACAGTAACTCAACTGAATGAAAAACTCTCCTCTAATATATGCATACTGTGAGGTTGGATAGGGAAAATAATTCGATAACTACAATGGTAATGTCCATGACTGATTAAAGATGGCTTCACGATCGTCCTATCTGCCTTGCCTGCTCCAATCTCTCTAAAGCCCTTTATATTTTATGCATGATCGAACATCGTCCGTTGGTCTTTGATCTTCGGGCGTTGTTTATTTGTACAATTTCTACATTAATGAACCCTTTTCAATTGTATTTTAGTCCTTGGCTCTTTTCGTCATAAAATAACAAAGCCCTTAAAAACAATTCAGTGTTCGCAAAACCACCGGGTGATTGCTATCGACGCCAGTTTGTTTAATTTAAATGATATGTGGTGAGGGGGATCTACGTGATTTACAATTCAACATGGGACCGAACCCTTTTGCCCGCATCCAACGAGATTTGTTTAGGTGATTTCACAACTCCGACATATTTATTTTGCGAAATACTTTTCTCTCTCGTTTTCGACCCCTCTCCATGCCAACCCGTTTCCTTTTATCGGCACCTGAGGGTACGATCCCTGAAGGCACCTTCAGCCGGCCGTTCAATCATACCTGCCGTTTCCCCCATTCTCGCCCTTCCCAACCATCCCCAAAAAAAAGAGAACGCGGCATCATTTCCTCCCTTTTGCAGTCAAATGCATACACATCCAAAATACAAACCAGCGGAAAAATAAACCTTTCTCTCTCCGTTCCAGACTGTCATAATATACGTGAAAGTTAAGTTGGATTCAGTGTTTCAACCGGCCAGAATGAATATTTGCTGCTTACATTATACATCCTCACTCTCCATTTATTCTGAATCACTGGACTTTTATTTGGCTTTTGATCACAAAAGTTAGACTAGTGTCGTATCTGGAGTAACAAATACTCGTGATAAGCACCCGGGGACCTACGCCTGCCTCTAAAGTATAAGCTACTATAGGCTCTAGATAGGGAATGAGGCTCAATATTTTAGTTGCCAGTACGATTTTATCGCTAGATCAAGAGAATTTTTCCTTCTTTTAGCGACACCGTACTCTATGGAGCATATTCTAAGATTTCGATACTCCTCTCTACTCCTCTACTCACTCTTTAAATGACACGTTTGACTTATTGTAAGATTAAAATAACGTTACAATCAGTTGTTAAAAGGCATTATCGCAATTATTCATTTCATTTGTGTAATTTCTAAACCAATATTCCATTTATGGAAGCTAATGCGAGCAATTTCATTTTAGTGATATTTTTTTTCTGAGTTTAGCAACATTTAGGCTACTTTTCAGAGGGAAATCAATCTATATGTGAATATGACTCTAAGATAGTTATGCTTACCCTTTTTGAATGGTAATAATGTTCTCTTAAAATAATGCAACAATAAACTTCATTTCGTTAAGTAAAGCATTAACACGCCTAAGTGCTAATCATTAGTTTAATTAGCAAAAAGTAACACAAATACTTTAAAAATCAGGATATTGCCCTCTATTTAAAAAAAATCATTATCTTGTATTCATTAGAGATATAATGATATGCTTTATTATGGCCTTCAGTTATTTCACTGGAAACACATCCCTTGGTTTGGTCAAAATTATAGGATACTCCATCGCTTTATAATTCATATTCACACATCAGAGGTATTTTATTTATTCCCTTTGAGCGAAATGTTTCGTAGAAATGTCTGTTTTTTGAGTACGATGAGATTATTTAAGGATAATGTTTCCAGACTTCCTTTCGAAAGTATAAATGTGAAATTAAATTTTGAAATATTTTAATGAGAATCCTCTCTCTTATTTTGATTTTATATTTTCGCTAATTGTAAGCTATCCGAGGAAACATTTTTTTTCCCTTTTTTGATGTCATTAAAATTCGGATATAAGGCACGCTTTTCCTTTAACGGATAATGCGATGTAGATGGAAACAGATTCTGCCTTTGATTAAAAATTTCAAATATATAACCTCGGTTGCTAAAACCACTATCTTACATTCGTAATTAATATCGAAACAAGATTCTGGCTTACTTAAACGAAAAATGTTTACGCGCATTCTAATATTCTTCGCACTCATTATGGAAAAGTTGCGATACATTTATCTTTAAGAATACGTTACAAAAGTCTATAAACATGATAACTATTCATGCGTACAATTATAAAGTAATCTTTCTCACGAATCCATTCGTCTAGCTTCACCATAACTTTTATTCCATTAATTTCTTTTCCCAAATGATCATAATTAAACAGTACCAAGCCACTTGGTGTCTGTTCATTGCATCTGGTAAAATATAAATGCTTAACACTAATCTGTCACTAATATTTATGAGTGTATGCCAATGAGAGTGTTGGTTATGTGAAATTCCCTCTAGATATAGTGCTGTCATTTACATCTCTGCCATTCATATTTTCCATAATATTCTTAATAATGGATTCGGAAAAGCCTAATTTTATTCTATATGAAAATGGTCGACTAACCTAACCAATGAGGTTAGTTAAAAAAAGATATTTATGACCTACATCAACACATATCTTCCACATTTAAACGAATAACGCAAAATTTACACACTTTAAATAACGTAGCAATCCATAAAATGATCTAAATAGAAGGCTAATTACAAAGGTCTATGTATAATACGTGGACATATGGGTAGTCCAAGAGTAATTAATGCATAGGCTTTTTTCAGTGTGCAACTCGAGCTCACTAAAATCCAAGTACTGAATTAAAAAATATACAAAATATTACTTGATAAATAGTGCACGTAGTTATTTACAGTGAAAATATGCACAAGATAGCAAAATTCCAACTGAATCAGGCAGTATTTCCGTTTTACTGGACTACCGATCCCTTCCTATATTAAAACATCACTCTTTTTAAGTGACAAACACAAACCTTTGCTTTGAATAAACAGGAGGGCAACCGTTTGAATCATGGTCAATATTTTCCAAAGTTTTACTCTGCATCCAGCAAATGGAATGTCGGTTCGAATGTGACACAGTTGTGGATGTACACCTCTTTTTAAGTAGCTTTATTTAACCTCTATCGGATTAGCCGATGGCACATCTGTAATACTTCCTAATTTCCATATGCTGTGGATTTGGAGAAAATTGAATATGAACGCTTGTAGCAAATACCGAAGCTACGCCGGTATACATTTACTAGAAAAAATTGTGGTGAACAGTCAGAAATTACATATCCGCGCTTAAAACCTTCGTAATATGTAAAAGGAGGAATCAGTTCTTTCAGTTGAACTCTCAAAAAACATATTTAAAAAATAATTCTTAACATAGATATCAAACGCGCAAGAGTGAAGGTATTATTAATTAAGATCAGTAGTAACAGTAGGTTCTGTTACCATATCTTGATGAATTAAGTATTTGTTATTCGTCTTTTGATATGCGATGAAGGAAAATGTATCTTTTATATACTTTTGTCTCAGTCACGTTCATAGCTGTAATGACATGAAAGCTACTCAGGTATGAGTTATGCTGCATAACAGCATTAATCAAGTTTTCTCCTTATGCAATTTTACGAAATGTTCTACTCTTAGAGTCATTGTGCTTCACCAGCGTGAGCTTGTTCTGCTAATAGCATTCTGGCTCGGTGAGGACGGTAACGGCACACTACCTCACTCCTCATCTTGCCTAGTAAGCCTCATTTTCTTCTTCTAGCCCTTCGTAGGTGACGGCAGGTGGGATGAAGTCCCAACCGGCTTTCGGGCTAAATACTTTACAGACAGTAATAGTAGTAGTGATTTTAAAGAGCTTCGTCAGCATTCGCATGTAAGCGGGAATCGTACCAGGCACCGCTTTCCCCGATGTCGAACAAATTACCCACATGGCTATCTAGAGGCTTTATTAATTAAAAGTAAAAGTCCGTTTACTTCAGTATGCTTCACCTCTTGCTTGCATACAACGTTCCTTAGATTGTAAATGAGATTTTATTTTTTGTGGTTTCAAATTCTGTGCCCACGATTACATCCTCCGTAATTTTTCTCATTAATTATGTCTCTCATCTCATTTTTGTAAATGAAGTATCAGTTTTACAAGGCTGAGAGCAATCCTAATTAAATAAATCAATTTCCGACTACAGGCTGCCTCTGCCACGTGTCGAGCCATTCCGGTTCAGTTGACCGAATAATTCAAACGATTTCAGGCGCATTACCCTTGGAGAAATCTCTCTTTCTGTTACGGTTCAAATCCCTTAAGAAGAGTCCGAAGAGCGAAATGTTTCACATGAAAACGACGGAGGCAAAATAAATCCACGAAAGAGCAAAAATTATTTCGTAAATATACCTTTCCAAATGGAGACTAACGGGCTTGGAAGGTTCCTCGCGAATTTATTTCGACAACGGGTGTCGGTTCGAGTTGCAATCGTCAGGTGAGCGTTAAACTTCAAGGTGAGCTATAATCATTCAGTGCTGGAAAATAGGCTTACCTTCCTTAGCCCCTCCTCACTCCATAAGCTTCCTTCTCAACTCTTCTCCGAAGTTAAAAAAGAAAAAACTGTTGCTGAAAGGGTAAGGTTTAGCTGATGAAGGCTGCTTGAGCCGAAATGGGTGATTGAAACACATGAGGACGAATATGATCCGCTACTTTTCATTTTGTTATGACGGCCACAGATGCCGAATTTAATTTTGAAAATGTCGCTAGATGCACTTTGGAAAGTAGCTAAATTCCGAAAAAAATATCCTTTAAGAGTAGCTAAAAATAGCTTTCAATTCTTTCTGGCATGACTTTGTGATACGTCTCCATAACGTAATGACTGAAAAGATGCAACTTTTCATTCTTTACGATAAATAGCTTAAAGTCGCTACTTGAAATGGAGTATCATTTCAAGAATTGCAAACTTCACAGAATCAGGCAAAGTGTTGCGGATATCTATAATGGATAGACACACAGAAAGCGGTACTTTTCCCACACAATTATTTATTAAACAAATAATAAATAACACACGACCGGTTTAGACGATTTTTTCGTCGATTCGCCAGATGGTGGCGATAAATCGTCGAAACCGGCTGTGTGCTAATTATCATTTGTTAAATAAATAATCGTGTGGAAAAGGTACTATTTTCTATGTGAATTTCCAAGAATTAATAACTTAAATTTATAGTATAACTTTTCTGTCTTTATTTACAGAATTTAATGCTATCCAATTGAAAAGAATTCAAACATATTGTGTTGAGAGTAGGTAGAGGACGATCAGCGTCATTGGGCATGTTACACAGTACGAGATAACGCTAAATAGAAAAGAGGTCGCTAAAAGAAGGAGAAAGTCTCTAGATTTAGCGAAAAAATCGCTTAATTGGCAACTACGATGATGCCTTTCGAGGATTTTCAGAGAAATCACACTGAATATTTATTCCCTTTTACGCAGGACAGTCAGAAAACGTAGATATCATCAATAACATCCGTTCGTGTTTAGTTTTCGAAAATATTATATCGTGTATAATATCGTGTTTATTTTTCGCGGTGAGCAAATGTCACACTGCTCGCAGGGGTTGCATTTCCTCTTAAATTCCCTGAAACTTATCGACATCAACGCCACACATTTTGCAGGTTCATAGTTGTTGATAGATATGAGACCCAAGGAGCACGATCAGGTTCCCCATATCTCCGCCTTTCTGCGGGAAAACAAGTCCACCAAATTGACCCAGACGAAAAAAATTCGCAACTGATAATTTCTGGAGGAAGGAAATGAGGTGATTTCTCGATTAAAAATTCTGTGAAGGGAAAGTGAAAGCACGTCGAAAACTCGGTTAAGGTTGGAGAAATAATCCAGGTCAAGCGCCTGCCAGTGATAACCAGTTTAGAAAATTAAGAGGAATTATCCAGAAAGTGCCTGTTTTGCTGATCACGTGAACCAAAGGTACAAGGAGGGAAGAGAGCTAACGCTCTGCTAGAATGTCGTTTCCAGAATATTAAAGATCGTTGACCTTGTGGCCTTTCAAGGATGATCGTTGTTTTGTCTGACAGATCTATCTTTACGGAATAATAAATTTTGATGTTGTCGCATCGATTATCTAGACTAGGAGTAGGCAAACTTTTTGATAGAGCGTGCCAAAATCGGGCAAATCTTGGACAAGTGTCAACCAAAATTGTTTGAGAACATACTATTTGATATCTTGATATTTGATTTGTGATTATGTGAACCATGTAAAACTAACAGGTTTTTTTTCCTTTGAAGAGTAAATATTCTCCCCCTAAAAACTGAAAATAAAGTTGACAAGAACTTCTTTGGCATACCAGAAATAAGTCATTGGCGTTTCACGTTCGGCACGCGTGCCAAAGGTTGTCCACCCCAGATCTATACTAACTAAATACAATTTCCCGCAACTAGAGTACTTTCGGTTGTACTTTTCCTATTGTTTCCTGACTAACTAGAGATTTTTTATATTCTTATTTCTGTAATTGTATTAAAATAAATCTACGGCTGCGTCTAATGTTACCTATACTATACATCTTATTTATAAGTACTAATACATTTTATTCATGGTAGAATGATAGGAACAATATGTGCAAAGAAAAGCGGAGGGTTGAGGGGATCGTTCATCAAATAGAAACCCCTTGAGTGACCACTATTCACGCTCACATTTTTTATGAATTATCATTGAGTACAAAGTTAAAAGTTAGAATACACATTTTAGTTAGTATTCCCCTTAGTAACCCATACGCCTTATTTATTTAGCGTTTACAAATTTTTTTCATGATAACCTTGCGATGGTGCGATAAATATTTGTCATTTATTAAATAAAGCGAAGAAAGGAGTGTACTTTTCCACAGGTTTATTTGCACACAACCAGTTTCAAAGAATAATCTCAATCCATGTTATATTATTATTTTTTATTACATTATTCGTTGAAACCGGTTGTGTGCAAATAAACATGTGGAAAAAGTACATTCCTGTCTTCCATTTATTTTAATGTTATGGAGTTCCAGAAAACTGCGCCTTCTTCCGCGAAATGTTTGTCATTCATTCTGATAGGCTCTAAGATCTTTGAATAATTTTACATTCCAGCTTTATTTACATTGATCCGAAAATTTAATTGGTATTTCTTTTATGTAATCAATGCATTTTGATCGCGTTTACATAAGGATTCACGCTCTGGCACATTTAACAATAAGAGCGAGGAAATACGTATGCCAACTTTACACGAAGTACACGACTTTGATGAAAAGAATTATGACGTTATAAATTAAGCAAATGTGTATAAATTTAAACTTAATATTACCGAAAAAACGAAACAGTTGTTGCCACTGTATCTTTTAACCCAGAACGAGCATAATCACGTTGGAATTTGTGCACAAAGATATATAGAAGTGCCTCCTATAACATTTAAGGATTTTTAGTGAAGCCATTGAGACGCATAAGGATTAAAAACCGCAATACAGAGATTACTTAAATACGTAATGGGCGGGGCTCCCAGATAACCAAGTGGGCAACGCGTTCGACTTTCCTGAAAGCGGTCCCGGGTTCGATTCCCGGTTGGGGCTCACGTGCGAAATGACCTTAGCTGTCGAAGCACTTTTAACAATACTACTACTACGTAATGGGCCTCTCAGACTACGCCGCGCTTTCGAGGGGTTAAGATCCGCTGAATTAGACGACGCGTCTGGCGGAGGGGTAAAGATAAACAGCCGCCAAAAAGGAATGCATTGGTTATCGAAAATGTATCTGCATATGAACTGCAGACGGTCACATGCGTAACCCCTCTCTCACACACGAAAGGCAGCATACCCGACGGACAGAAGAGATGAGGAATGCTCCCTTGAGCATGGATGGCGACGTCATTTGCAAGTAATGAGAGGTCATCCCTCTCTCCCACCCATTCCCGTTCGTATCCCTACAACATGCTTACTAAAAAATGACGGCAGGAGAAAAAATCCTGTATGGGATTGCGGGAGTGGAGAAGGTGCCTCGGGGGCATCATTGTATGAGTGACGGGAGAGAACGAAGGAGAAAGAGGCGAAAACATAAAGGCCCAAAGGAAAAAAAAGGGTTTGGAGGAGGGAAAGTGCAAAGGGAGAAAACCAGATAATCGCCGGTGCCGGAACAATGGGGGAGAGTGTGAACTCTCCGCGGAATATGCGACTATCTTCCGCAAATATTGATCCCGTGATCGCTCTTTGTTAAAATAGGGATTGCGTTAAGAGCGTTGCTGTCGGACCGATAGCCCTCTAAAGCATTGGTGCAAATTTTTCGGGCTGTTTATTGCATTATGGGGCGCACCGGTGAAGGAATGCATCATTGGAAGAGTGGGGATTTCATACTGGATTCCATCTTAAATTCTCGAATTCGCCGTTTTCAAGGGATGTGAAGAGGTAAAGAGATTTTGGCTGTTATTTTTAGATGAGTGCACACTAAATTGTGTTTGGGAATTCAGCTAGCCGTAAATTACGTCTTCCAATTTTCAGAGTTCCTATTTAAGCTACAAGAAACCTGCTGTTAAATATTACATGTATTGGAATGGTTGTTTGTATATCCGTAGGGTCAAGTAGCACTTTCAGCTTACTTCACTCAAGATAATTTAAGTTTATTCTTCCATGAAATTAGTTTTTAAAAGAGTAGAACAAAAGTCACCCTTAAGGATTATTTATGATTAAATACCATATTTAAATGACTTTTTCAGATATTGAAAATGAAAATACGTCAAACACTTCCGCAGAATTCTTTTACTGTTACATGTTCCACTAGTTAGCCAGCATTTTCGATCAAATCAATAACCACAATTCAACAGAAATACGTTTACATAAATAAAAGCTAATTTATTAATATTCTAATACATTTCATCAAATGTGAAAAGCATGTACACCAATAAATGAAAAATCGTCCGGAGGGGTGGTTTTCAAAATTTTTCCCGAAAATATCATCTCCGAATAAATCTTCTCTTTCCCTAAATTACCTTACTCTAGATTCTCGAAAGACTGTATACAATGCTCTTCATCTACATCCCCAAGAATTTTAAAGAGTGATATCTTTGGAATATTTTAGTCGAAGACATACTACGGCGAGGAAGATATCTTTTATTAAATCCTTAATGAAGTAAGGTAAAAGTTGTAGGGGTGGACTCGAGATATTTTAATGAGTTTTGAAATACCTAACTTAATTAGAAGCCATACTTTTTGTAAACATAAATTTCAGCGCGGATTTATAATCCTGAAGGTAAATATCATTTGGTCTGACTAACTTACACTTATTTTCTTCGTTTAGAAGAAAAACAAAACTAGCACTAATATTCACTCGTTGAAGTAATTTCGATTGTGAGAAGTCCGACTTCTTCCTGCACTTCACAAAAAACTGCGCTTTTTCATTCTTACTCCGCTTTTACTGACTGCATCTGAACCTGTATTTAACCTAGTACAGCATCCTCAGTTTATGTGAGTTTAAGGGATCAATCTCTCGTCGTTAACGTCTAGCGATGGAAAATAATCGCATTATTTTTTTCTTTCAGACGACGCAGAGATGAGCTTGCCATTCGTACAAAATGAACGGAATAGTTCAGACGATATCTTTTGAGTGTCACCTTTTCAGATTCTTCGGGTTACGTTCTCTCTTTTGACTAACGCAACAGATTATTTTTCGTAAAAGCATAGAAAACACTTTCCTGGCACCAACTGATCTCTAAGTATATCTATCTAGATCCCCACTCTGAGCCGAGCTAAGGTAAGAATTACTGTACGAAAATAAAACGAGCAGATTTATAACATCGCCACAGAAATATTAATTCAACTAGAAACTTCATTTCCATTCCACGCGGGAAGACAACGAGTTATCCCCTGCCAACTTTACAAATGTGTCTTTCATGAAATTCCGCAGACGATGACGTAAAAAGCTACATAATGAGATATGGAAAATAATGGTCTATGCGAGAAATTGGGAAAGGGAGATGAGGTCGCAAGGAAGGAAAGTAAAGTTTAGAGAGGGAAAACAAGTGAAAGAATCGGTTACAGTGGGTGAAAAGACTTGGAGAAGACTTTCGAATGAAGGCAAAACCATCGATGGGAATGAGATGAAAGAGTTTGCCAAGTTTTTCTCGGGTAGAGATTCTAATTCCGAGCACAAGAAATGAAAAGCACACATCGTTAGCACTCCCTTATGCGAGAATATATTTGGAGGGATAATTAAAACTTCTCTTAATGCTTTAAGCAGATAAAAATATTAGTTTTGTACATGGGAGAATTCATTATTCAACTGCCTCGAGGAATTGGCGATTAACAGAAGCTGATATTTTTCCGCGGAGGATTTGAGCTCCGCCTCAGGGATGCAAGAAGGACAAGAAATAATTTTCAAGTCTTAATTCACCATCGTGACGGAAGTGGAATCGGTTCCCTTTTTTAAGGATCTTGAAGAATGAGCCATTGCACTTCATTAATATTTCCAGCCATCGAAGGATTGCTTCCTTGTTTGGGGCATCAAGAGATTTCTATTTTGCCAGAAATTGGACCCTCTTCAAGTTTTCGAAGCGCATTTCACGTTCTTTCGTCTCGTTTTGGATACTTTTAATTACGCCCCGACCGCTTTTGTCGCCGAAAATACTTCGCAACAAATTTATGCCGCAATCTCTACTCTAAGAATAGCTTCAATCTTTAAGAACTGCAGATTAACCAGAATGAATGGATTTGGCGAGATTTGCATAGGCAAATGTTATGGCAACTTGTGACAGAGCTGTGCATCTTCTAATGAGCAAGATTTAACTGCCCTGCTGATATTAAGATTATGAATATTTAATTCTTACAGTACAAGAAAATATTTGAGTTAAAATTCAATTTAGTTATTCGAATTAGGAAAGCAGTGAATAAAGGCTTCGATTAAAAATTTAATTCAAAAATTATAAATTAGAAATACAATCCTTAAAAATAATATATTAAAAATCGTTTACCATGAAAATTAACTCTTGGTATTCAGTTCGTTCTATGAACACGTATACTTTCTGATTTAAAGAAAAAGTATTCCTTTTAATCTGAGGTGGTTTGATTTATCATACTCGTAGCATGTCACTGTTTTTAGCTTCTGCCATAAATAAGATAGCTACTACAGATGGCCATAAATAAAATAGTTATTACACATGGCTTAAGACTAGTGTTAATTACACCATGTGATTTATTCTTTACATTAAATGACACTAAATGGTGACGATGCAATATTTCCGGAAGCTCATGAATATTCGTAGAATATAAATTAATTTTTTGTATTTCAGCTTTTACATTGCGTATTTATAATGGAAATATAAGTAATATTGAGAATAAATGCATATGCATTTATAAAATTTGTGAAATGAGCCGAAAGTTTCTGACTTAGCCTAATAAAATATGACTTCCAAGCAAAATCCTAGCGAGAGCTAGAATATCCATTTCCTTGTGTGATTCTAGCATTGAAAAGGTTGGCAGAAACAATAAAATCAGAAATAATTAAGGGGGTTAATATCAGCCATGAAGTGCCTTGAGATGTTTAAATAAGTGTGTGAATTACTTCAACTAATAGAGACGAACAACATTAAAGATTAAGAGACCCACCGTTCTCTTAGGCAACAAACGGCAATATTCAATATCCGAATCAAAGTTACTAACCGCGCTTCCGCCGCGCGTCCTAGTCACTCCACGACACACCACCTCGGGAGAAAATTTACACACACAAATACCGGCGGCGGTAATTATTTTCGACAGGCGAGCACATTCTACTCGGTCATTAACGGGAATGATTTCGGAATGCTTGAAAAAAGCACGCAGGATGAAAAAATAACATTAAGGCTTAGGGCGGACGGTTCGTGGAAGGTGGGCAGGCGTCGCAAAAGAGAGGGGCGATCGTTTACGTTTGAGAGGAGGAAGCGGCGTCGAATAAAGAGAGGAAGAAATAAAAATAACATCTCCGGCCGCTCTGATTAGAAAGATATAGGGAGAAGGGACATTTTCCAGAGCGAAAAAAGAGTAAATGATAGGTGCGGAGTGCGAACGAGAGTGCGAGAAGAGAGAAAGATACGAGTCCGACCATTAATGTTTGAAGGGAACCGCTAGTGTTTATGGTGGATGGATGTGTCTACCTCGTGTGTACTCCGCTATCGCGTTTCCGAGACTTTTTTAATGAGCGAGCTTGTACCGAATGTCTCGCGGGCGAAGAGTGGAAAAACATTACGAACGGCACGGGGAGAAAGAGAGAAAAATGCGCTAAGGGAAACGGGCTCGCGGAAACAGCTGAACGGCGCTGTACCCGTCTGTCGGCCCCAGTTTCAAGATGTGAGCGATACGGGCCCTTTAAAACGTAACCGCACATACATCACTCCGGCTCTCTCCTACGCTGTCCATTTCCCTGCCCTTCGCCCCGGTTCCCATCTCTCCGAAATGGAGGCAAGGAGTGGAAGTGATGCGACGGGTGGACATGACTAGAACACCTGTCCCTCCGTGGGGATTAGGGGGTTTCTGGAACTTGCGATGGGTCCATTGACGCTTCCCGCGCCCGTGATATCCCCGCGTCGCTTGCACGATGGTTGGAGATGGGTTTTTCTCGAGGAGCGTTTGAAGAGGAGACGCATGATAGGATGGGGTGATAATTCGCGGATGGCGCGGATAGGTTTGATTTGTGCGGGCTCTTGGGACCCTTCGGTGACCCAAAAGACTTATGCCTTCCCCTCAAAAAGTCTACCGGCGAGGCATGCCAATGACCTCCAGACGGATCTTATTATGCATTTTACCGCAGTTTGTCTGTTATCTTAATCGATAGGTCGTTCGCATTTATCTATCCGATGATTGGACTTCCTTAAGAAGTGAAGTTGATTTTTTGTTTTCTTTTAGATTTTTTATTTCGTGTAATATCCAATTAGAGATAATATACACATGAAATCGGATAGTTAGAGCAGGAAGGGAATTTTAAGTTTGATTTTTATATTTTTAGCAATGCCCTCTTCGATCCAAAATAACAAAAATATTTATGAAATATATTGATTTTTCCAAATATTTATGAAGCAAAAGTTCGTAAATGTTTACGCTGTTATCAATTAATTGTTTGTTGATATTAGAGACCTTACGTAAATTCTGATGTTAACATGAGTAGGTTGCTGAACCGGAAATTATGAGGGTTACCTCAGTGGTTGTCGAGACCAGTAAGGAATTACCAATATATTTAAAAATTAATGGAATTTCGACTACGAAGGTGAAAAAACTTTCCGATATGAAGATAGACCAGTATTTTAGCCATCGAATCAACCTAATGCGTTAAAAAACCCTTCACATTTAGTTAATGTAAGTGAGTCCTGCATGTTGGATAACGGTAAGTCACGTGTTAACTTACGGAATTGTATAATTTTACTCCCGGGTTCGAACCAGCTTCTTCCTAACGAATACAATAGGTTTCCAGGAGCTTTCCAGAGCTTACAATCACAACACTTAACATACAAAGGAAAATTATTTCCGACTATGTTACTAATATTATTTTAAGTCATATCTTGCTCTGAAAGAAAACAATTTTCTATTAATGGGCTCAATTATAATGGTTACTTACTTTTCCACTAGTTAAAATAAAATATTTTGAGATGATTTGAGAATGTTGTGATTAATGTTCTCTGATTGTCCCCAAACCTTTCTCAAGTCTTATTTTCATATTGGAGATTCAGCTGCCTTACACTAAAACTCTCACGTTCGTTACCATACCCTCCACCGAAATGAATGCCCTGAGTTAATGATAACAGGAATATCTTTCCTGGTGAAAAAAGAGATGGATGAACCACTGCGAATCGTTAAATTTAATTTCTGTTCAAAAATTGACAACGTCGTTTCTAAAGAGTCCAATATAAAGTTGGATACTCATAAAATCTGCCAACTCTTAATCCAATTGATAACGAAATATGTAGTACATGTATTTTTAAGCTGAACTGAAAATATTTAGGTCGATTACCACGCCCCTTCGAATGCGTGTTGCGGTGTTTTTCTCCTTTGTTGACGGGTAAACGACCTCAAGCAGAAGACATTAATTATTGCGTAATAAGGTCGGCGAGATAAGTTTTATAACGTCATATTATACGTCATTATATGTCACGCGACTCCGATGAGATTTTTATAATCTTGAATGAAGAGGAAAGATGTTATTTTTATCTTGAAGGAGTCGCGAACAGTTATCATGGTATTTTTTATCGTTAATCACATTTTTTGGTTAAAAAATCTTTTGTTCCTAAGATAAAACACATTTTTTCACGTTCCTATGATATAATACCATATATTTATTAAAAACACCCAGGCTGAGATGTTATTAAAATCCACCTCAATGTGGGGAGCCTTGCGATGCAGGTGGCTTTCCTTCTATCTTTTTATGTAAGGAAAGAAAATCTTTTCTTTATGCGAGAAATTTCTAGATGATATTTTTATTCATCTCGTGACACTGCCTCTATGCTGATTTTCTTAACAAATTAGTTTAATTTAGCCCTGACACTAATAATATGGCATAGGTTACAGAAAAAGTAAAATCCTCTCTCCAAAATTTAGTTCCATTAAAAAAATGCTACATGCCTGGCAACTTGTCTTACATTTTTTTACCTTTTTTGTATTTAAATACACCTTACGGAGTGATTGAGGGGGCGATTGATTATTGGGGCAGATTTTTATGGCTAGTTCTCTAGAACTTGTACTTAGTAGAATTGTGCTCAATTTTATTAATTATTGAGCCGGGCATTCCCTTAATTTTGGTCATTAAAACGAAAGTACTCTTAAGATTAATGGCAATTTCAAGGTGATTAATATCAGCTCCGTCATTCTAATGAAACTTTAGATTCCTCTCTACAATTACTATTTATTGATAGAAGAGAGTATGGAATAAATCCAATGGCGAGTGGAACAATTTTGAAGATAGTTTGAGATCAGACATTCTGCACACTTTCCGCACCATTCATGTCTTCCAGACTGGCTAAGGGTACAAATACCAATAAAGATTTAATTTTGCGGAGTAATAATGAGTAATTTATTAAGTCAATTTAGAAGTATAGGTAACTTGTACTAATGAAATACAGAAAATATTATTCGCTAATTTGATCAAAACTAAAATCTCGCATATTAGCAGATTGTGTGAAGAATATAAAATTTATCAGAATAGCGAAGTTAATTCTCTTTAAAATGTATCCATTGAGGGAATTTTTACCTTGTAAAAAAGCACTTTCGTAAATAAATTGTACTCATTCAGCTAGTGTAATAAATAAGACTGCATTTTGCTATTTTGATAAAAAAATGGCTTACGCTCCCTTTTTTAGTGCGCGATGAATTAATTCATATTTCTGAAAATATAATCATAAATCGTACCCAAGCGAGTAAATTCAGAAATATTTAACTCGTGCATCTATGCTATTATAATGAGTCGAAACCTCGGTCGATCGAAAGAATCATGTCAAACTTTTAAGTTAATAGTTAATTATTAGCAGTAATTCTGATAGAATCTATTGACTAAAACTCCCCTATTTACCTAGGTAGAAAAACTTTCGCTGAATCCAACCACATAGTAAAATATTAGTACAACTCCAGAAATATTCCTGCCATATCATTCAACACGGGATATGTTTTTATAGAAAGGAAAAACCCCGTATATTTAGACTGCGGCGCAATTTGTTTTACGTACAGGGCACCGTATGCACAAAATTGCCATTGCCCTTTTCTTATTCCTGTTTGAATAAAGACTTATACTGCAAAGTCGTGCACCGCACGCCGTTATAAATTCCCCCTTATCTTGATTCAATGCTGCAAATCCACCTGCGGCCAGCCCACCGCATTGCCTGCTTAAATATGTTTAAGCGCCATAACGCGTGTTTTCTTACCACATATGCAGGCCGTGGCAGAATAAAGAAAGCTGCCGCTTATCTAATCAGCCATTCCGCGTTGGCTTTCGCTCCTTTTTTTATTGGCTCACTTTTCGAGGGTCACGCAGCAAGACGCATTGCGTTGTTCCCGAACGTGAGCGGTTTCTTCAATTGAAAACATTTCTAGCGGTAGCCCGGAATCTTAAGTCGCTATTTGCTAAGGAGTTATGGAGAGCGAAGGTACTTCGACCGTTGAATAGAAGGTAGGTGGCCTTAATTACAGAGACTCGTTGGTAATTTATCTTGGTAACTGGAGAAGGATATTTTACGGACTGTTGCGACATTGTCGTTCCTCTCTCAAGTATGTATCGCCGGGGCGTAGTCAAAGATGGAGGGGGCTTGTTGGGTTCAACCCCATCGCTATGAGAACCGATATCTTGGACGGTACTAAAGAGAGTAAGAGTATGACCTCCCGACAGAGACGCATCAAAATTAGACGGCAAAAGAATTGGCCAAAAGTAACTACCGTTAGATTAAAGACGACAAATTCTCTAAAGCAGTAACACAGAACTATTGTTACATCGGGTGAAAAGAAAGTTTCTATAGCATAACCGTCGATCTATCTCTACTTCAATTAAATCAATGAATTCAATCTTGTTTAATTAATCTCGATCTTAAATTGTAAGAAAATTTGCCCTCTCCCAACGCCCTAAATCCCTCTCATAACTAAATGCTAGCACGTCAATGTGTATTGCATTAACTTTTGTGAGCTTATTGGGATAAATAAGTCGCTTAGTTAAAAAATAATGTTCAATACTGATATATGAAGCAAAATGATGGATTTCCTTCTACTCACGATGATATTTACTGCATAGTATTGCCATAACTTCTTTCGAAGTTACACAGATATTTATCAATTTATGGCTAATGTAAGCAATAAGCTGCTACGATTAGCCACTCAAATAGCAATATTTTAACACACTGCCGTCGGGACTTTTAATAAAAGTAGTAAAGAAGTTCAAGTTTTCCAATTTTCATCAAAAAATATGCTTCTAATTGATTGAAATCCTAATGGAACCTAATGGAACACATGCTACGGAAATATCAAGGATATAACAACGAAATAATTATTCCTATTCATTTCAGAGTGAAATTTTAAAGACTTAATTCATTGAAAACTAATTGCAACTAACTACCTATATGACATTCAAACCGCAAAGTGACCAATTACCAGGACATTTCGTTTTGTCATTAGTTATCACGTCACCAGAAATAATTGTTCCGACTTGATCGGCGAGCTTACAAGGAATTGGTTCATTAAAATGGAATTGAAGAGAAAAATCCCCTACAAATAACGTTAAAATCCTTTAAACTCGGCGCTTCGGAGTAATTACGTTATATTTTTCGAAAAATTCTGGTAATCCGTGGCTAGCATTGGATTAACGAGAGGATTATTGTATTCTATGAAAATTTCGCCAAATAACTACAAGGATAGAGTAACAGATGATTATTTTCGTTCTCATCTGTATTATTTAGATAATCCACATTCGATTATTATCGAAAACCGCTGCGAAATTAGTATCATCTCGATACCTGCCAAAAGTTCCAAAATCGATCAAAAGAAAATTATGAAATTAATAAACTTTGAACGATATTTATTAACCTGATGAGAAATCAATTGATTTTCATTAGTTATTTAAACGGATGGGAAACCAGTAAAAATCCAGTGCGAAGAAACGTCAGAAAAGGTCATCGACTGATCTACTTTGGCTGAACGTGCTGTAGGAATGGAGAGCCAACAGTGAAATTATTAAGAGAGAATACAAGTTCCAAATTCTTTATTTGGAATATATTTATGAGAAAGGCACTAAACTAATACACAGAATGATCTCCGCGAAATATCTAAATCATTTCATAAAGGCCTTCCTAAACATTATCATCGGAGATTTAATTTCTATTGTTCAATTTTAATTTTATCAAAGTTACGTGAAATGATTAAATACAATGTTTTCATCAACTATTTAACCCAAGCCATGGTAAAACACGCGTAGGTCAGATTAAATAAGCGGTAAAAAGTAATACATATAGTCTCCGAATTTATTTTTAATTTACTTTCACCACATTAAAGTTTTAATACCTATCGCGGGAGAGAAAAAGCAAAAGTTAATAAGGAGAGCTATTGTTAAGAAAGAGTGAGTTATTTTTCCTTATTTTTACACGAAGGGTAATTTAATATTTGAATGAGGTAACCGCTGTATTGTAAGCCTATCAAGTATATTTTTAAGAGTTTAATCCTTGAAATAGTGACTCCCAAAATTTTAGTCGAACGCAATTCAGGCTCTTAAGAAATTCGCAGTCAATATTATACTGTGGATTTGTAACAGTTATGAAATTGTTTATTATCATAAAACTATAATTTATTCAGAAAATCCTCGCAATGTCGAAATTCCACAAAGTGAATTTTACTTTTATTCATCGAAATATATTTAATTATGCCAATCAGATACTCTTCGAGTTCAAGAAATGCGTAACTTTATTTATAAAACGAGCATCTTCAAGCTATGAAAAACTAACCAAAATATTTGGAATCGTGTAGAGATCGATGTACAAACGTAACTCTGAAACACGACCCTTAATAAACCGCACCTCTTTCTTCGCATAATTCTAATCTTAATATTAACCGGAGAACTCGCGCCGTGATTTTCTATTTAACTCCGCTCGGAGTCTCACTAATCGTCTTAATTCTGTTTATCTCATCCTCCCAATTACATCCAACCAGCTACTCGCGCGAGCCCGCAAATTTCATCGCCATCAGTACCTTTAAGACCCCGAGGCTGGAGAGATACTGCCGCAATCTGCGTAAAAACGCCCTCTCGACATGGGAGCACAGATACAGAGAAAGAGCTGGAGCAGCGTGCCTCGTAAACATGACTCACGCACAAATAACCCTCTTAACGCTTTTGACCTTCCGAGAATATTATTACCTTCGCAAAATTTCGTGAGGAACGTTGCAGGAAATTTGTGTCCGCGGTAAGGACGGGGATGGAGGAAAGAGCAATAAAGTCCGAGTGTGACAAGGGGGGGAATGGGCAGTGGAAGGGAAAACCATAGATTCCCCCCCGCCAATGCAGTACTTGAGCGGACTGGCGGGAGAGGTCGTTTCTGTACCCCAGCTACAAAACCAACCCCGGGCACACAAATGAGAAACTTAGAATTGGTCTCCGTGTTAATTGCGGGATTCGTTAATTACTTTTGGGAGAAAGGACCCCTTCGCAGCCGCCGCTCCTTTCCTTCCTTTCTTGGATCCACTAAATAACCCCACCTTTTCCTCATATTCACTCTCTCCCGTATCCAAACGCCTTCCTTCTGTCATTCGCACTCTAATCCAGCTGTAAAAGCCAGATCCGCCTCCCTTTTTATTCCTGTTCCCCGCCGATTCCGGGACCTCGCTCCGTTCCTATGTTTCACTTAATCTACCCAAATCTCCCTTCCCTCTTTATGCCATGTAGGCGTGTTTAACTTTATTAACCTCTTAGACCCCTGCTTCGATAGGCGCAGCCGGAAATGTCTCTGCGGATTTTTACGATATCTCGTGGAAAATATCGCACCGCGTGTTCATCGCGTAACGTTGTACTTTCTTTCCGGGGAAGGGTTTAGTGACGTTGAGCCTTGGGACGGAATTAGTACAGGCAACTTAGTATTTATGATTTCGCAGGGAAATTTTCAAAGCCTTGCCTAATAAACACGCGCGGCTAATAGAGAGTCTAATTTTAAGTTTTTTCGCTATTCTTTATTAAACTAATTATTTTTCAATTTTCCTTTATAAGATAAAGCTTGTAGCCAGTAGGTTGCATGAAATAGTTTCCAATTATACATTGATTTACTGGGAAATGATTTTTAAATTCCTAACCCATCTTATGATTTCTCTAAAAAATCGATTAAAAAGGTAGGAAACACTGCATATTAATAGTATAGTATAAAAAATCATATAAAAATCCATCCTAAAAATACAATAAAAGGAAGTAAAATCTAAAAAACGCTACCTGAACGTACACCAAAGAAATAGGATGAAAAAACTCTAAAAATACTCCACAAAATTCCTTTGAATTTGCAATCTTAGATTACTTCCTCTAATTTCGACTACCGTCAACAAAATGACTTACCGCGAGGAGAAAAATTTTCCATTAGAAAAATTAATTTCTATCTCGTTTCCTTGAATAACACCCTGCAATTTGTTAATTTATTTGTGTAATTTAAATTTAAATTGCAAAAATTACGCGACTGAATTTCATTATCTCTTGAACGTCGACTGAAGCGCGGATTAGAGCTCCGAGAGACTCCTGTCCCCCGCGTGGTCCCCGTGCCTACGTTTAATTTCCCGGAAAGTTTCTAATTAAGAAATAACAATTGTGCTCGCAAAATATTTATTCCGATGATGGATTCTGGGAATTTCTTGAGACTAGCTTTCATGGCGAAGATTGGGAGGGATCTCATCATTTCGGGGATGGAAACTGCTCTCATTCGTCACCGTCTCTTTGTCTCAAAAATGTCCCCTCCACGTCCCTTAATTTCAGCTCCTTATTTTCGCCTCTCCTTGTCTCTCCCCAACTCATTTGAACCATAATTCACTCCCATCCGTGGCCCTAAAACACCGCCATTCTGCTTAGGATCGCCTTTCGTCCCCTACGGCGTACACTTCCGCCACGCACGGAATGCCCTCGCACCCTTTATCTCACCTTCCGGCGAAGCGGTCCTCGTCTTGTGGTCCCCATTAGGCGGAGATAATGGCGCCGCGGAAGGAATTGCGCAAGTATTGCGGGCGTCCGCACACAGTTGTTCCCGGGAGAAGAATGAAGAGAGAGGGCCTTGTTTACGCGGGCTGCGTGTGCATATAAATATCGGACTTCACAAAGGGGTTTTATTTCCTTTTCCCGGAGAGGATGGAAAGTTTAAGGGACCTGTGTGCGGTCGAGGGGGTTTCCTTCATTAAGCCTCCGACTCGGAATTGGGCCTTAATGAAAGGACCTCTTGGGTCGGACGTAAGTTGGTGTTGTTTTGAACCATCGGAATTTTGCTTGATGATAGCTCCGCAGGGTTCTGGTTGCAGCACGCGTGTTGCGTGACTGGAATCCCAAATCTCGGTTCAGTCGCTAACGGAATTGATAAATTTACGATCGTCTTCGCTCGGTCTTCGAAACGAAGAACAAACGGCCTTGCCGGAGATTTAGTCCGAACTACGTATTCGTTAGTGCGCGAAGGGTTATTTGCTTGCATGAAAAGTGCTGTCTTTTTTGAAGAAAGTGAAAACGAAAGCAAAGGAAAGGGTTTTAATGGAGAAAATATTAGTAACTATTACCATTGCTGTGGTAATTTTAACTGTGGTATCGATATCTCGATTTAGCATTGATACAGCTTGTTGTAATGTATATTGATATTTACATTTTTAATTGTACTATCCTTCATGTCTTACTTAAAATTTTGCTTATATATTTTATATACATGCACTCCTATTACATCTAGGAATGCGGTAATTACATTGCGCTGAGATGATACATTTTTTCAATCACTGAAAAGTTAATTTACCAAGAGCTTTCAAGAGATATCTTCTTAATATTGCTATTGTATATAACTGAACTGCATGTGTCTATTAAATAAACAAAACAAATTAAATAAGAGCAATGAAACTATTAGCATTTGTGGTTGTAAAATGACTTTATTTCCGTTATATATTAGTTTTTCCTTCAAGCTATGAAAAACTAACCAAAATATTTGGAATCGTGTAGAGATCGATGTACAAACGTAACTCTGAAACACGACCTTTAATAAACCGCACCTCTTTCTTCGCATAATTCTAATCTTAATATTAACCGGAGAACTCGCGCCGTGATTTTCTATTTAACTCCGCGCGGAGTCTCACTAATCGTCTTAATTCTGTTTATCTCATCCTCCCAATTACATCCAACCAGCTACTCGCGCGAGCCCGCAAATTTCATCGCCATCAGTACCTTTAAGACCCCGAGGCTGGAGAGATACTGCCGCAATCTGCGTAAAAACGCCCTCTCGACATGGGAGCACAGATACAGAGAAAGAGCTGGAGCAGCGTGCCTCGTAAACATGACTCACGCACAAATAACCCTCTTAACGCTTTTGACCTTCCGAGAATATTATTACCTTCGCAAAATTTCGTGAGGAACGTTGCAGGAAATTTGTGTCCGCGGTAAGGACGGGGATGGAGGAAAGAGCAATAAAGTCCGAGTGTGACAAGGGGGGGAATGGGCAGTGGAAGGGAAAACCATAGATTCCCCCCCGCCAATGCAGTACTTGAGCGGACTGGCGGGAGAGGTCGTTTCTGTACCCCAGCTACAAAACCAACCCCGGGCACACAAATGAGAAACTTAGAATTGGTCTCCGTGTTAATTGCGGGATTCGTTAATTACTTTTGGGAGAAAGGACCCCTTCGCAGCCGCCGCTCCTTTCCTTCCTTTCTTGGATCCACTAAATAACCCCACCTTTTCCTCATATTCACTCTCTCCCGTATCCAAACGCCTTCCTTCTGTCATTCGCACTCTAATCCAGCTGTAAAAGCCAGATCCGCCTCCCTTTTTATTCCTGTTCCCCGCCGATTCCGGGACCTCGCTCCGTTCCTATGTTTCACTTAATCTACCCAAATCTCCCTTCCCTCTTTATGCCATGTAGGCGTGTTTAACTTTATTAACCTCTTAGACCCCTGCTTCGATAGGCGCAGCCGGAAATGTCTCTGCGGATTTTTACGATATCTCGTGGAAAATATCGCACCGCGTGTTCATCGCGTAACGTTGTACTTTCTTTCCGGGGAAGGGTTTAGTGACGTTGAGCCTTGGGACGGAATTAGTACAGGCAACTTAGTATTTATGATTTCGCAGGGAAATTTTCAAAGCCTTGCCTAATAAACACGCGCGGCTAATAGAGAGTCTAATTTTAAGTTTTTTCGCTATTCTTTATTAAACTAATTATTTTTCAATTTTCCTTTATAAGATAAAGCTTGTAGCCAGTAGGTTGCATGAAATAGTTTCCAATTATACATTGATTTACTGGGAAATGCTTTTTAAATTCCAAACCCATCTTATGATTTCTCTAAAAAATCGATTAAAAAGGTAGGAAAAATTAAATCAATGAATTCAATCTTGTTTAATTAATACCCTAAAAATACAATAAAAGAAAGTAAAAACAAAAAAAAAACGCTACCTGAACGTACACCAAAGAAATAGGATGAAAAAACTCTAAAAATACTCCACAAAATTCCTTTGAATTTGCAATCTTAGATTACTTCCTCTAATTTCGACTACCGTCAACAAAATGACTTACCGCGAGGAGAAAAATTTTCCATTAGAAAAATTAATTTCTATCTCGTTTCCTTGAATAACACCCTGCAATTTGTTAATTTATTTGTGTAATTTAAATTTAAATTGCAAAAATTACGCGACTGAATTTCATTATCTCTTGAACGTCGACTGAAGCGCGGATTAGAGCTCCGAGAGACTCCTGTCTCCCGCGTGGTCCTCGTGCCTACGCTTAATTTCCCGGAAAGTTTCTAATTAAGAAATAACAATTGTGCTCGCAAAATATTTATTCCGATGATGGATTCTGGGAATTTCTTGAGACTAGCTTTCATGGCGAAGATTGGGAGGGATCTCATCATTTCGGGGATGGAAACTGCTCTCATTCGTCACCGTCTCTTTGTCTCAAAAATGTCCCCTCCACGTCCCTTAATTTCAGCTCCTTATTTTCGCCTCTCCTTGTCTCTCCCCAACTCATTTGAACCATAATTCACTCCCATCCGTGGCCCTAAAACACCGCCATTCTGCTTAGGATCGCCTTTCGTCCCCTACGGCGTACACTTCCGCCACGCACGGAATGCCCTCGCACCCTTTATCTCACCTTCCGGCGAAGCGGTCCTCGTCTTGTGGTCCCCATTAGGCGGAGATAATGGCGCCGCGGAAGGAATTGCGCAAGTATTGCGGGCGTCCGCACACAGTTGTTCCCGGGAGAAGAATGAAGAGAGAGGGCCTTGTTTACGCGGGCTGCGTGTGCATATAAATATCGGACTTCACAAAGGGGTTTTATTTCCTTTTCCCGGAGAGGATGGAAAGTTTAAGGGACCTGTGTGCGGTCGAGGGGGTTTCCTTCATTAAGCCTCCGACTCGGAATTGGGCCTTAATGAAAGGACCTCTTGGGTCGGACGTAAGTTGGTGTTGTTTTGAACCATCGAAATTTTGCTTGATGATAGCTCCGCAGGGTTCTGGTTGCAGCACGCGTGTTGCGTGACTGGAATCCCAAATCTCGGTTCAGTCGCTAACGGAATTGATAAATTTACGATCGTCTTCGCTCGGTCTTCGAAACGAAGAACAAACGGCCTTGCCGGAGATTTAGTCCGAACTACGTATTCGTTAGTGCGCGAAGGGTTATTTGCTTGCATGAAAAGTGCTGTCTTTTTTGAAGAAAGTGAAAACGAAAGCAAAGGAAAGGGTTTTAATGGAGAAAATATTAGTAACTATTACCATTGCTGTGGTAATTTTAACTGTGGTATCGATATCTCGATTTAGCATTGATACAGCTTGTTGTAATGTATATTGATATTTACATTTTTAATTGTACTATCCTTCATGTCTTACTTAAAATTTTGCTTATATATTTTATATACATGCACTCCTATTACATCTAGGAATGCGGTAATTACATTGCGCTGAGATGATACATTTTTTCAATCACTGAAAAGTTAATTTACCAAGAGCTTTCAAGAGATATCTTCTTAATATTGCTATTGTATATAACTGGACTGCACGTGTCTATTAAATAAACAAAACAAATTAAATAAGAGCAATGAAACTATTAGCATTTGTGGTTGTAAAATGACTTTATTTCCGTTATATATTAGTTTTTCCTTATTTCAATGTTACGAAATATTATCACTTTTTAGCGATTCGTTCATAAATCTCATTGATTCTATCACATTTATATGTAATTGGCATTGTATCTATCTAACGCAAATTCTTCAACTTTTTTTTATAAGAAGATTACCAAATAGTACCTAAATCAACATAATGTGTCAACTGTAATATTTAAATGTCACCCTACCATAAAACATACTCTTGGTTCGTAAAGTATTTTCTATAGATTTTTCTAAGGTCTTCATTTCGCCCTGCAACTACTTAAATTAAAAGTGTAATTTTGCGGTGCCACTTCACATTTTTTTCAGGAAATAAAGCCCTAATGAGGAAGTTGCGCTGAGAATTAAATCTTAACAAGGCTTTGTAGCGATGAAACAGAATTTTTTTTAATTCGAGCAATATGAAAAGTTATCAAATTAACGCAGGATAATTAATGCTGTCGTTTTATTACGTAGAAAATAATAAGCATTGTGATTGTTTTCATTATCGCGCTAATGGTACAGATAATTGGAAATTATTTAACCTACTTTTAAATATTATATCTCCATTACTCTTTGTACTTTTTGAAATACATTACGTAACATAAACCATCGAATAATGTTTACTAAGAATATCGTTTTCCTTAATTGGAGCCTTAAATTGCCTATTGGGAAATAGAGTTTTTTAATAAGAAAGTTTGAATGGAATTTATGCCTCGTTGGCAGTTTTTGCTTGAAGGAACACTAACGTAAAGTATGCTTAAAAGTTGAAATTATAAACAAAATCAAACGATAATGGTTGTTACAATGGCAATCGGTGTTGGAAATTGAAAGGTATACAGCAATTCATCCTTCCACTCCGAGCAACAAGCATATCAAAATAATGACAAGATGCCAACTCAGCAGAAAGTAGGTAGTGATGCATTATTGTAACAACTTATTACATTCATTTGTGCTCTAAAAATAACAAAATGAAAACAAAAAGACAAACATTTTATCGTCCATAACCATAGTCTCGCGCACCATTGGAACGAAAATCTCCATAATTCCGTCAAAAATCAATGACTCGAGAAAGTGAGGGCTGCAAAATGGACGTCACTCGAAATCTCCCCTCGCCTTTAAACATTTCGAACAAGACGTTACTTTTCTTCACGGACATCCTGTGATGCAATCCTTCGCTTCTGGAGTAGCGATTCGTCCTGTAGGATCACTTGACTCTATCCAACGTCCTCCCTTTAACCCTTCCATCTGCTCTCATCTAGTTCTCCCACCTCTCCCTTTCAAAGGGATTATCCCAGCCTCCTCTCACACGCACGTACGTCCCGGATTGATGGAGACTGAGAAAGGTCTCCCAGGAAGCTCATTAGCCTCCTTTTTCTCCCGAGAGTTATGAATCGTGGCAAGACTGCGATAAGGAATCTCTCACTAAGAACCATGGGAGATTATTTTTCTTTTGCTCCAAAAAGAATAAGAAAAGGAGATTAAGAAGAGTGCGAAGCATAAGTTCTCCCGAGGATGTCGTAATGAAGCGAAAACCGGCAATTGGAGTGAAGGAAAAACCTTGCTAAGATTTCCGCATTGAGGTGATTTCTGGTTACATCAGCTAGTATTTCAATCTACAAAGACACCTTCCTTTCCTTTAATCCTCCAAAAAGGAAGATTATTGTGGAGATGAGATTATATGTATAGTATGGCAAAACTACCTGCCCGTAAGAGTGGGTGCTGGGTTTGAG
Source organism: Ladona fulva (assembly GCA_000376725.2). NCBI lineage: Eukaryota > Metazoa > Arthropoda > Insecta > Odonata > Libellulidae > Ladona > Ladona fulva. The sequence goes on along the minus strand of KZ308334.1, from coordinate 955,282 downwards.
TCCCAGTCATGTCGCTATTTCTTAACATGTTTACCTTTGAATAAATAATAATGTATGTAGGAATGGTAACTTGTGTGATTGATAGACTTGTTTGGATAAACTTATGCCCAGAAAGCTTTTCCATCACGGCATTAGTGAAAAAGAACTGATTTAAATCAAGGAAAATCCATATATATCCGCATTGAGGCAATTTCTGATTACATCGCTTAAAAGGGGAATGATGGAGATGAGATGGATTCGAAAGTTTTGAGTCGTATCACGGGAATCAGGAGGAAATAGAAAAGGTGTTCCCTACCGAGGTTATGTTCCATAGTATGTTTATTTTACTTCCGTTCCCTATGCAGTTTTTCCGGAAGACATCTCGGAACGGCGATGAGTTCCCTCTAATAAACATTGTTTATTAGGGCCTTGAGGAAAATGTGCGAGTCGGTAGTATATCTCACTTTCGCCATTCATAGAAGTTAAAATTATACGTACATATTCCAAGGTTCTCTGTCAGGAGGCTCATATATCAGCTTAAACTTGCAATTTTTATACGGCAACTTTGTAATGCTTTCGCGCGAGATTTCTTGAAACTTTATGAGCAAAAAATCATACGATTTGTAAGACTGACAGGTTGCATAACCTTATGCCCAATATATTTTCCATCCTTCTCATTAATGAAGAACATCGGTTTTTAGTAGAACTTTAGAAACTTATTGATGAATTTTCGCAAATATTCGCGTATGAGTTATGCAAGGGTTCTTATACTTATCTACTATATCTTAAGTACAGATGTAAACCTTCGTTGTTCAAAATACTAGGAAAATACTAAAACATAAAATTTGACCCGCTGTTAAGAGCCTCTGGAATATGAGATACTCGAAAAAACACTTTCGGAGGAGTAAATCTCTAAATAATATCAAATCTATAAAATAACATTTTTCACTCTGAAAATAACCTTGAAAATCGTAATAACATAATTGGGACACACCCAAGAATGTTTTCCTCTTAACCTCGTTATTCTTTCAGACCTCAATATTTTTAGAATATATTCATAATTATAATTCACTTTTCAACAAAGCATTATAATTAAATATAGAACTAACGAAAATTTCGATAATTGTATTGTGTGAATCGCGCACAAAACTTCAAGTAATCATAGGATTGAAGAGTTAATTATAGAATTAAAATATTTATGTACGAGACTTTTTGCGTTATCAGCCTTTATTGGCCACTCCTTAGCTCGTTTAAAATGTCTGCTCAACATTCCATTTCCTGAAGCGTGGTCTTTCGAAATCGTCATACCGAGTATAAATAATGCACCCTTATATCTACGGAACCTGAAGAGGTAAAAGATAATAACACCATCTAATTAGGCAAACAGTTCAAAGGTATCTTCCCAGTTAGGATTGCGACTGCGAAGCGTACTGATACAGTAAACAAAACTGCGAAGTATCTGCGAAGACCTTTCAAGGCTGCTCGTTTATCGAATAGAGATAGAAGACCGAAGAAAAATATTTACTATGTGGCGAGTATTTTTCCACTCTGAAACGATTATTGAGAGTTAAAAAGTGCACAAAATTCAATGAACATGTTTATTTGAGACTTTTCTATTTGATTTTGATATTGGAGCGTGCTTTGACAGTTGGTAATTGGTTCGACTTCTGTGAACTCATATTGAAAACTACGGACTCAGTAGAGTAATAATTTTATAATAATAAATGATTAAGGAAGGAGTCGAAAAAATGTTGTTATATCCGTAGAAATAATCATCAACATTAGTTCTGCACTTTGATGAGATACCGTCATCGAATGCATGTGATATCCATTGTTAATGGTAAATAGCTAAGATTAACTTTTCATTCATTCAGCAGATTTAATTCCCTCTTCAGAGGAATAAAATTTAAGCATTTATTAAAATGATTCTTTATTAGCAAAAAATTAATAGCATGTACACCCTATTTTTAGACTTACACATGGCCATTGGTCCGGTTACTCCGGTAAATTATGAAACACGAAGCGGTTCAAATCAGGAAAGACGATGAAACTTCGCATTTTTTCCACAGAGAAGTTAATATAAGAGCGTTATCACAAGCGTTCTTACATCTTCAGGAAACTGTAAATAGTCTGTGGAAAAATGCGAAGTTTCATCGTCTCTTATGATATCTTCCCACCAAGTATCGGCTTCCACTATCGATTTTATGTTTCAAATCAGATCACTGGATATTACTAAAGGTAGCGCTGCGGCACGCATGGAATTCAAGGTATATTTTTAAATATATAAATATTTTAGGATCAGAACGTAATATTTCGAGTGGAAAAGTTTTGTTTGAGATGCTCTCTTTACTATGAACATATTTTATGTCTTTCACCTGCTTTATAACTTCCATTATTCCAGGTTCGTTGCTCTTGTATATGATGAAACTCTCAGATAGCATTAAGTGTTATAGAATAGAAGATAAGATTGCTACTAAGAAAAACTTTAAAACATCTCGAGGATATTATTTGTTAATTACAAATAAGATGTCTGAGGAGATAAGATATTAAGTGCGGTAATGTGGGGCGATCTTCTTGTTTTTATCAATGAAAGAAGCCACGCTCCGTCCCACCCGCACTTCACGTGATGTTGCGACATTCATTATTTCTCGATTCCCGGGCTTCCTTTCCTGGAGAAAGGATAGTTCTCGTTACTCAGGCGTTCGACCGAGCTTAGCAGCGGAATGGGATGACGCTGCTCTCGGTAATCGCCTGCCTCCGACCACAACGTAATAGAATTAACGCTGACACTCCCATGTCAAAGACTGAGTCAGAAAAAAGTGGTTACAAGGTCACCGTCTTTTGCTGAGGTAATGTTTTGAATCGGGCAAAGTTTGAGTCTGCTGAATTTCCAACCTTGACAAGCACGCAACCGTTTCATATGAAACCACAATGGAAACAGAGACGGTTTAAGAGTCAGCAAGCGCCTTGGCATTCATTTTTCTATCACTTGAACAATAAAAAATTAAGAATTGATGCAAGACATTTGCGAAGACGAAGTAACGGATGATTTTTATAAAAGAGGAGCTTTGGAGTAAATTATTTCGAATAATTATTTGACACCAGATCTTGGAAGGAAACGAATTAAAAATATTATTTGGAGAGAATAGCCCTTAAAAATTGTTAATCGCGGAGAGCATTGTCGAATTAAGTGTATTTGCTTAAATAATGTTATTGATTTATTTCAAGCAACATCATTCTCATATGTATCCTAAGAAAGTTGTACATAGAGAAGTAATTAGATATCTCTGTTAACAAGTGTTGAGTAATAAAAGTAGTAGAATAATGATTAAGTTTACCGGAGAATATATAGAGGTTTCTTACAAATTATTTGGCATAAATTGCTAACTGATCCAAAATGCTAAAGAGGTTAAGAGAACATATTATATAGTTATAATTTTTATTGTATTGAGACTGGATCAGAACCTCCACAAGGGTAATTGGATACTTGCTTTTAAAGGTTAAAGCGTATCGTTACCTTCATATACTTAGTCAATGTTTACGAAGACTGTTAACAACTGATAACCACATGGAAACGAACGCAATCTTACGAAACATTCCAGATCCCATCCTCAAAAATGTATTATATCAACAGCAAACGTTTCCCAATCGACATTATGCATTCACCCGTATTAGCCACGAATAGCTCACAATATGGTTGTCTAAATCATTCTCCCGGGGTGCCTTTGACCTCTGATCTCTCGTTCGACAGATATTCACTTTGACTGGTAATTTGGATGACTGCCCTGTGGAGTACCTCGTTAATCCAACAAGTCTCCTTGATATATGTTTCTTGACGACTTATAAATTAATTTTTAATATTTTTAGATCTTACCTAAAGATTGGTTGGCTAGTGCTTCGTAAAATTTATTTTAATGGCGTGTTAGACAATATGAAACATTTCTACCGTTTCTTTGAAGTAATTATCGTAATTTTAAGTTAGCGTGGTGAATAGGAAAGATTTCGCCGTTAATGTATCGAGTGAAAATAATAAACTCAGTATTTTTAAACACAATATTATTAATTGATATCGAATTTTACGGATAACGTTAATTTTTAAAACGGGAACTTTCATTGTGATTGATAATCATCCTACCACACGCCGAAAGACTTGCCTTTTGGCGCGCATACGTACAAAGATACATATGTAAATGTGCTACGGCCGTTCAATAAGTAAATTACAAATCGCGATTGAAAAGAATCGAATGGAGATAATGACATACAAGAAAAAATCATTTTCTAAATAATCTCCACACAAATTTAAGCATTTGCCTCACCGTTTCACAAGTCCTTGGAAAACATAGCTCGGATAACTTCATTCGGTGTGAAATTCTTTTGGTTGCTGTTGGAACCTCACGCGCACTGATATTTCAACCGTCTCATCGTCAGATAAGCGTTCTCCTGAAAGATGATGTTTAGAGAGCCAAACAAGTGGAAATCGCATTTCCTTGTGGATATCCCTTGCTTTCATTCATTTTGCTCGCAAAAAATCCCAACGCCACGGTTTCTATATTGGCGCCGTCATCTTGTAACTGCACAATCATGCTCATACCAATCGCTAAGCATCGCAGTGAAACTAGATAGTGCTGCTATTTAGCGGAGAAGTTTCCTGCGCTTAATTCAAAAACCTACGTCGCAATTTTGATTTGTAACTTATCTCTTGAATTACCGTCGTAGATAGACGTTAAGCTTTCGGCTGTTATTGAGACGGTTTTAAGCGAGGTGTCTGGCAAATGGGAGATGGCCATTCGTCCTACTGGGGGAAAACACCGCCATAATAAAGAAAATAATACTCGCGCTCTTTGTAGTTCTCGTCTGGCATCTATTTCCACAAAAACCCGAAATTATTTTATTCCAAAAAAATAACGTAAGATAACGATTCTCGCTCCACTCCGGTTCTACCTGCATGTCCCTCCGAGCGCGTAACTGCACTCCAAAACTCTCGTTTCGAGCTCCCACTCTGTGCTGAGGAAGAGGTGGAGAGCTTGTTCACGCCTCTCTGAACCTCTCTCTACGATTCTCCAACTCCAACCTCATCCCGCACTCATTCTCCGATGCCGAGGAAATAAAAAACATACGTAACCTCCTCCTCCGCCTCTGGTTTGATCACCAAACGCTCCGTTGATTCCCTACCCGGAGCTGGACTCGGAGTGAATGAAGGTGGAATGGACTTGAGGTCGGGAATAAAAAGAATCAAATCGAAATGTATGCATGCCGTACACATTTTGCGGTTTGTCTTAAAATAAGACTTGGAACTCTTCCTTGCCCACGAATTTATCCCCTCTTTCCGCGTTGTTAGATTTTCTCGAGGCTCGTTGTTCTCCTAATTTCGCAATATACTCGCGATTTTTAGGCCGCGGATTTTCTCCGAATATCCGTTCAGAGATGCGGGTTCGTTGTATTATTTCCTGCGGCTATCGTACGAGGGACGTTTCGTCATTGCTAACGGTTTCCCTAATGACTTGTTTCCCAAAAATATAAAAGAAGCATTTAATCGAGTCGGGAACCCCATTGCTAGCTCCCGTTGTGTAAATTATGTTCTGAATCGCCAGATTTCGATAACTTTAAAATAACTGTTGCCGATCTTCAGATGAACACCAACAATTTTTGGACGTCGAAATTAGCTTTTAAAAAATATATAAATTCTGCCACATTCTTATGAACTTATGCTACATTTATAGTGATATATGGGTGAACGAGTATAAAAATTTCTACAGTAAAAATCACGGATGTAAAATTTCACTCTCAAAGCCAGATTTCATATTCATTTTACATTTCTTCTCGCATGCTGTTCCTCAAAATGTATGTTTTACTGTCGATCATAACACATTATTGTGGGAAAGAAATTGCAAACAATAAAATAGCGATATTAATACTTAAGAATTGGAATGGAAAATGGGTAGCCTTTTTCAAAAAGGCCATTAATTATGAACGGCCATGACCGATCTCTCGCAGATTCAATAGCGTGAATAAAAATTGTAGTTCGGTATTAATAGATTGGCCGCAGCTTCATCTCTGACCTCGACGAATAATTCACAACTGCACTTCAACATGGGCTACCAATACGCTGGAGCATGTTTAATAAATATTCCATTTTTATTCTATCTGAGCTTTCATTATATTTGCAAGGGCCAAATGCATGAAAACGATGCTCGGGCTATGAGTGAAATCTGCTCACTCTCCGTAATCAATTATTACGGCCCCAAGAACAGTTCGTTTTTGGAATCAAAAACTATTATTTTCTTATACATTTTTTGTATGTTTATGTATTGTCTGTAGATGTATGTAATTTTAAATTAGTATGTTCACTGCCACCAGACTTGGCATCTACTTACAGTGTAATTTTTATTATTATAAAAACCTTACAATTGGAAAAAAATTCCGGTGGCAAGGGGTAAAAATACAAACAATAGTATAATACAAAATAAAAGAGAATAGTAAAAAATTAAAAATTAAAAACAACATACATAACTCAAATCCAAATATTCTTAAAATACCACAACACAAGTAAACACAAGTCAGTCCGTCTAGTGCACAGTAATATCTCACAAAACATATAAATCTCGCACCACGTCTAAAATCTTTCATGTCTTTTTCAGGGTAACATACTCTAATCCACCTAAACTTCATTATCAAAAACACACAATCATCCTATTCTTTTTAAAAACTTTGCTGGGAATGTAAATAATAATAATAAACAAGACTGAGACAAGTTAAATGAAAGATACCTTTTCCTCTATTCTGTACAAAAAGTTCGCCTCTAAAACCCTTATTCATTTAATCCTAAGCTCACAATTCCCTCTAAGTAATTATAGCGTGCCAGTTTTGATTCTTACGGGACCTCATTCGTGATCTCTTTTACGTCTCACCTTCAGAGGCATTTTCTCCTTCATTCTTGGAATCCAACCCTTGCCAATTAACCAGTTTTCACCGCCTCTTTACCCCTTTTATCTCCTCATGCGACTTTCTTTGCGAATCCTTCACCCTTTCCTCCTCGACCTCCAACTCGGTATCTAGTGCGTGACGTTCGTACTGGAACTCTCCATCATTTTTTCCGCACTATGACCTTGAAAAGGGAGTGCAGAAACAAACGAGGAAAACAAAAGGAAGAGTGGAAGCGATGAATGTGACACTACGCACTGACATTTTTAATTGGAAAACCTCAATGTCAAAAGGCTAAGAGTATTCTTCGACTTTTGCATACATCACCGAGAATGATCTGACGAAAGCGCGGTTTTCCTTGTTAAGAAACTAACCTCTTTTCCCGTTATAAATCACACAGTGATGGTGAAACAAGATGATTTGCAGTAGGTAGTAAAAGTATAGGTAGCTGACAGAAAACCTAAGGATTACCTTAGCGTTGCGTGGAGGGAACAAAGTTGCATTGTACTAACCAACGTGTGTGATTTCCCATATATTTTAATACTCGTAATAAATCAATTTTATTTTTGGATCGGCCGTATTTATCGCATTGTTTCACGTTATCTGTGTAAAGTTTAACGACTTCCTTTCCGTTTCGGTCGTAAAAATATCTGACTAAAATAAAAGAGTTTTTTATGAAGCATCAAAGATTAACCCATATACAATCGCGAGTAAGATAAAACATGACATACCAGAAACCATTTTAAACTATAATTTTAACCATAGAAATGTTCGTTGAAGTAGTTCGTAAGACTTGAAGTAATCAATGGCAAATGATTTTCTCATTTGAAATGCAAGGGAGAAACGAGTCGGGCCACCTTCAGAGATAATAGCTCTTTAGAAAAGGCTCTCACGCGCCTATCTCCACTAATTTTCCGTTATTAAACGAAGTTAATACCCGGAATTTGCTGTTCTCAACATCAACGTGAAATAGATCGCTTCATTATCCTCCGAAGAAGCTGAGTAACCGATGAATGTGGCCGTTATGAGACTAGCTGATTTTACTTTACCGATTAAATCGTTGATTTGTTGCCTGCAAAATAGTAATGTAGATTTGCACTACATGAGATACTTCAAGGTCTCGGCGTTAGGACTACTTTTCAATATCCTTAGAATGTTTGGAAATCTATTTCATTAATATCATCAATGAAAATGTCAATAATCTCTGCTTCGTTAACATCAGTATTGTTGTGTTGATCTACTTTAATTCCGCAAGAATTTGAATAATAGTGGATTATGGAATACAAATACATATCGCATATATATCACAAATAAATCAAATATTTTGAAAACGTATCGAATACACACCGAATATTGGGTATCGAGCTTTTATCTTCTGTGGAGGAATATCCGAAGTAATGTCTACCCGACGTAAGGCAAATCCTTGTAACCAACCCCTGATGCTGCCATCTAGATACTTCCACCTGACATTTGCATGTCTGTGCCATACTTTGAGTAAATATAATTCTGAAATATATTCAGGAAACCATACATTGCAGCGATCAATTTAAACTAGACCTTGCATGGAAACATTCATATCTTAAATGATCGTTATTCGTTTCAATTTTTCCAAAATCTTTACCTCTTCTACTTTTCAAGATCAGCTTCGGAGTTATGCGGCGAGAAAAACGTCTATACATCAGTAGAGGTAAACAAGATCAGTTAATCCCATTGTTGTTAGAACCGCTAAATAGGTCAGTTCATTAAACCCCGCGTCGCGTAATGATCCGCTTTATCGGGCAGCTCGTTATTTCGTCAGCCAAGCGACATGTTTGTAAGCAAATGAATGACACTGCCCAATGGAAACACTCCGTTCTTCCCCCTCCATCCCTGCCTGAAAAGCCCTGGCCAGTTTGGACGGACGTTCTAAATCAAGCTCTCCCAAAGCCCGCGCTGGTCCTACAAAGCGCGGCTAAAAGCAAACCGCAGCAACATATTAAAACGAGCTTCGCACAATAGTTCTATCAGAACGGTTCCGAAACGTTCACTTTATCCACCCTTGTAGCAACAAGGAGACTAGGAAGCCATAAGAGTAAAATCCCGACGAAGTAAAACTGGAAAACGCTAATTGAGTAAACCTAATCGACGACGGCGTATGGGCCCGATATTCGTCTTGTGTCTCTCTCTTGCAGAGACAGCTAAAACCAGCTGCTAGTCTCCAATTCATCGCGCAAATCCTGACACAGAGGACGGCCGATAATTCTTCCAGCATCCTATTTACCTACAATTTCCATCCGTCCGTTTTCTGCTCCCACTCCGAAGCCGGGAATGCACAGATAAAATAATGCGACGCAAGCTTTTGGTAGAGGAGGAACAACAGCATTTCTCGAGGGATGTACCGAAGGAACAGGACGCCAGTAGGATGGGAGTAATTACGGAGAGTTTCCTTAGCAGCAGCTGTATGCGATCACATTTGCATACGATGATGGTTCCAGTACCTCGCCTAAGTTATGCGTTTAAAATTCTTAGCTGCGGAACACCGCGAAGGAAAATCTAGGTTCCTCGGTATTAGGGGAGCACTTGCATCAAGGTTGCACTCCGGTTATTTCCGTTTAACTCAAAATCAGCTTGTAATAAGTACAACAAACCCAACTCTATCCATCTTTCAGATTAGCAACGACCATTTTAACAACGCTTAATTTACGCAGTAAAATTACGCCTCGCAGAACCTCCAAGTCGCAAAATGTTCGGAATAGCGATAGCGACGCTTGGATGATGAACGTAAGCAAAAAAAAAACGCTTCTCCATGAAAATTTCTTATGATTATCGCTCGGAGGAAATGAGCTCACATCTAATAGGAAGCGGTATAAAAACAGCACGAAATGAATTTTGCTCGTTCCTTTTCCTCTTCATTTTGAACAAAACTACCGAATCCTCCCGAATGGTGGGAATATATCCCAAAATAAATGTTTTAATATCGTTTGCATTAGGTGCCACTGTAAAAACTTGTAAGGCATGACTGTAAATAGGCAAGAGCATATTTTAAGTTAGGAGCATTATGTATGAGAAAACAGAAAGAGATGTAATTCGTTCCTTAGTGCCACATGGAACGGTAAAGACAGTCTATTCGCACCCCAGTGCAAAATTTATCCTAATTGTCAGATTCAGTGATTGCAGCAAGAAAATGAAACGGCAGATAACGTGATTTTTAAATATGTTACCAAAGATATTTATATTCATAGGAAAATGGAACATTTAAAAATGCTTTATAAAGCAATAATCATTAATACTTGCGCTATAAAAACATAAATTGATTTTTAGTGATGGAACCGATAATTATTAAAAGGAAAATAATAAGAGGTTCATAAATAAAACGAAATTATGACATGTAAGGCAATAAAACTACATAGGGAAATTAAAGAAGTTAGTTTTAGTAAAAACGGATATTTTTCCACTTCGATTTATGATCATTCCTTACACAGAGCACCAGAGAAGCTGACAGGATTGATTAGGTAAGGATATTGAGGTTAATACACCACCTGTCATACAACACTGGCAGTTCGCTGGGTATAAATCTAAACTGATAGTGAAGTATCAATATATTCACTACACATCCAAACTTGCGGTGCAACTGACAGCGATATAATTAGAGGGTGGTGTAATAATAATGCAAATCGAGAAAAACCACTGAAATATCGATCAAGGTATTATTTCCTATGAACTCTAACTACGCATCGACGTTCTTTGAAAAATCGCTAAGGGCAAGGGATTGCACGAAGTCAATATTTGCTTCAAATTTACGTTGCGCTATCCGAGGGCGTGTTTTGAGGTCGCAGTAAGCCGTAACATAGTTCGAGCGCAATGGGCCCCGTATCCCGAAGTGCATAATCGTAAGTGTATCCTAACTTAATCGAACAGAGATTTCATGAAGAGAGAAAAAATCGGAATGATTGTTTACATTGGCAACCGCTCGGGTTTACGCCGAGGGAAGTGAAGGCGTCGCCACTTTAGAGGAGAGAGCTTGCGCACAAACGACGCCAAAACTTTGGGTTCCCTCCCCGATGGGATGTAAATATAAAACGTCGGCCCTTTGGAGTACTCACCGTCGACGGGTTCCCCTATTCGATGTCCAACTCGTTCATCGGCGAATCCGTCCTTCTCGCGAGAAAGAGAGCCCTTCGTGACAGAACCGTAATCCACCGCGGCTCTACCACGACTGCTCTTCGGTCTTTCCTTCTTTCCACGGTTCCCGCTAGACCTCTGCGGAGGGGAATTCCGTCTCTTCCTTTCCTCCTCGCGGCGATTTCTCGTACGCACAGCGGCGGAAATCACGAACCAAAACTACAACGCCGCCAAAACTTCTCGTCCCCTCGTCGTGTCTTCACCAACACACACAAAACACCACGGCGTCGTAACCTGTTGCTTTTTTATGCTCTCAACCTCTTCGGAGCAGTTCGCGGTCGGCGGAGTGCGTCGAAAGGTCGCCCTCGGCGTGTCTATTACAGCTAGAAAAGCCTGTCTGTCGTCGATCTCTGCGTATGAACACTGTAAGCATCAAACCATCGAGCTCGCGATGGCCGCTGTTGATGCCCTCGCGCGAGAAAACAAGAGAATCCAGGGGCACGAGTCGTACCAGAAGGACGGCCGGGTGTATTTATATACATGCGTACACAAGATAGCTTCGCAAGGCGATTTTGCGGTGTGCCGAAGGAGATAAGATAAGCGATGAACGATTAGGTAGCGAAGGGAAGTTAGGCAACCGCGAATCTCGGGAAAAGAAGGTCGACCCCCCTTCTTTCGCACTGAAAGAGGGAAACAGTGGATTAATCTCTCCGGATCACGCCGTCTGGTGAGTCATTCCACCTGAGGATCACGTGAAAGCCTCGCTACACCAGGCAAGTTTTTTTCCTGCGGTTCCGAGCGGGAAGGAAAACTTCCTAGAACTTGCGGCGCTGATGACGAGAGGCGTGAAATCTCTTCGCATACGCATCACTCTAGCCGGTCGCTATTGTACTGACCGAAGACTCCGAGATCTTTTTCCATCTCACCGCCTCTTGGCCCACCCCGTTTCTCCCAACGTCATCTTGGGTCGGGTGCCGGTGTATTTTTAAACCCCACCACTACATGCCCTCCAATATCAACGTAGCGCCATGAAAATGGCTCTTTTCCCATTTTCGATGTCTAGCGGCCCGAAATTCGGCGCAACGTTTCGCAAACAATTCGAACGTAGCGTTTCCAAGAGACAGATTAACTACGCGTTTCTTTCCCGCATTTCGAGACGGGATTCCTGGGCCGATATGCGGTCTATTATTATGGGGCCAACACCCATCGCATCTAGCGTGGTTTATTTTCGCCACCTGCGATACATCTTTATCTCGCCCCACAACATAACAACTCCATCTCTGCTTCGCTCCCATACATTTTCCTCCTTTTTCCACCCCGCCATAACGAGGGCTCAACCTACCTTACCACGCAACCTGTACAGCCTCTCCCACATACCCACTCCGCTCTCCCAACCAGCTGTTCACTCGCTGAGCACGTGAACAGGTCTCTTTAATACACGCTCCACCGCTTTTTGCCTTTTCCGTGGGTAACAGTCAAAGCTCTGCGGACTCGTGTATAAAAAGTAATCGAGGGAGAGAATGGAAAAGAACCGACGGGGATATTGGTGGAAAAGGGGTGGTGGTCGGCACCTTGGTCGGCATCCATTTCGGGCACAAAGTATCGCCGTCGAAGCGGACGAGCGTTCGGGAATTACTGCAAATTGAATGAGTTATGGGAGACTGTGGGAGATTGTCCATTTGAAAAGGGAGGGTGTGGAGGAGGCGGGCGAGGTTGAGGTCACCTCGATGGACTGCATGCTAGAGGAGTGGTTTGAGAGGATTCGCACGCTGGAGGGAGGGGAGCGTTGCATTGATGACGGGGAGAAAGAATGAATTGAGCGCATCGCTCGCTGGAATTGCATGCGTGCCCTTGTGTGTTTGTGCGCCCTCGTGCATGCTCGGATGTTGACGAAGCGTTGATATGAGGATTGGTTTATCTCCGAAGGGGTGTTTTTAAAGGAAGGTGCCAACGAAGCGATGCGTAACGGGCCATTATGAAGATCTCATGAAGCGGAGTAATACGAAAAGGAGGAATTGGACTCGTGCCTGATGATTGATTTACAGTCTTAAAGCTTCTCCCATCCCTTTTTCTGTTTTATTTTTCAAACTTTGCAGGATTAAATTTTTATATAGTTTTGCTTTCCACAAAATTCTGTGGAAAGTAAATCTTTGATTTTTTCTTCGTTTTTTAAAATGAAATTCCACCAGATTTCACTTAGTACTTTTAATTTTGTTTTGCTCTTTGTTAATCGATTCCATGCAGTTGCTGCTTTCTAATTTACACACCAATATTTTAATTTTAACCCTTACAAAAACATAATAACTAAAGAAGGCTTCTAGTCGTTTTTCCGCAGAGCATTAGAGAAGCTATCATATTTAGAATATTTAAGATGAAAGAGGATTCCAAAATAAAGAAATCGAAGAGGAGATGAAAGTACACAAAATAGCTATTAAACTTATCCAATATTATGTTTTCTCCATCAACAAACCTTATTCGGGTTCCAGTACTTCAACCTCATTGGATGCTCACTTTTAAGATTACAATTAAATATTCGTAAGTATGCTCAAACTTTAGCATTATTATTTATGTATTCATGCCAAGTAAACAGTTAAGAATTAATCAAAGATAATTTTTTCTGAAAGTCTTTGTTTTTCTCAAATGCAGTCGCTACGATTGGGTTAGCGGTACCTGGGTATGTGAGAGAACTATATATGTGAGACTTAATCACCAAGATACGTCATTTTCACCCCCGTAAACCTCACTAAGTGAGAAAGTGATTGCCTTACACCTCTGTAAGCGAATATTCTAAATGCAACATATTGTGCGTTTTTTGAGAAGTCGCACGCAGTTTTTTTATTATTTATAGAGGGATCAGGTTTCCAATGGCATACAAAGAAAAATTGGTTAACCCTCCCATATCTGTAAGGTTTTTAGGATTAAATGGCTGATGGGACTATCTAGTTGCAATTTTTCTCTATAAAGACGTTTGAATTTTATTCTATCTACCTCGCATGCTGCTTGTAGCTTATGGTAGGGTATATTATAACCAACACACCTACATAATGTAGTCTGTAAGGAAATAATCGCTTAAACAGATAGTTACTTCTGGTCGTTTTCTTCCGAATAGCATGAGAGAATCTAATAGGGTTAGGTGTTAATATACCTCCTGCCATACGCCACTGACGAAAGAGGGTCTCTTTTCCAATCTCTATTGTTCTATTTCGGTTTACGGCTAACTTCTCAGTATAAATAACTCAGTGAAAACGTTGCATTCGTCGCATTCCATTCATTCGCCTGTTATGAAGCAAGAGGAATTACTTTCTCTTGTGGTATGCAAACGCTTTGTTATTATGTGATATTCTGAAATAACTTATCATGCTCCTAATAATGTAAGTGTTTTAAGAATGAGTTTAAGAATATAATCAAATTACATGAAATAGTAAGAAATGGTCAATGTATATTTCAACTGCAAGCATTTTAATTACCTCATCATCAAGAAAATCTTGGTTTAGATAGAAAACTTACCGCGTTGTGGGCATAGATTACAACGAAATGACGGAGAACGTGAACTATCTTTACGGCTCATAGAACCTTGCTCTCAAAATAGTTGATGGAACGAACAGTAACAAGTAACTACTAAGTAGTACAATGCCAAGGCAAATTATCCCCTAAGGCACGTAAGATCTTATGCAAAGTTAAATCGTGCACCGGCTTCATTTTGAACGGATTTCCCTAAGGTCACCTTGCGGAAGCACTTCATAGAACATTGTAAGTTGAGAAAATATTCATATTTGAATGTATTAAGAAAGGAAAAGGCAGGTGATCTTTGGGAGTGCATTCTGTCAGGTGTGTCGCTGCTCATTAGCAACATTTTCGACAATCATTAAAGCTCCTTTTTTGTATCATTTAGGCACGTAAAATTGATAGATATTTAAATTTTTTTAGAATCAACGGTGAACCTATTTAAAATATTAATGGTAATTCTCGTGAAAAATATAAATAGTGCGAGGGCGAACAAGAAACAGCATACTGACTGAAGTCGCGAAGTTTGACTTTATTCGCACGTGTGCAACGATGGAATAGAGTTAGTCCCAGGACCTGAAAATGAATTTGGATAATACAATGTAACGGACTGTATAATATATAAATGTGTAGAAATTCATCCAATATTTAAAATATTGTTACAGAAATATTATCAAAACGTCTGGCTCGTGCAAAGTGTAGAAGTTATTCCTTAAAGGTAAAATAAATTCCTTTCGAGAAATCTTGGTGTCTTAATAACAATAATAATATACCACTAAACAGGGATGTGTAGGACGAGTCATTTTCATTAATTTAATTGAAAACATTTTTAAAACCACATTTGAAAAAAGGTTGAAATTCAAGAATACATAGCTCTTGCAAACAATAGATTGGAGGTTCTGATGCTATCGCAGACAACTTTGGCATGACCAGAAACCCCGCCGGAAACCTGGAAATATTAACGGTTGATTGAAATATTAATGGATTTATCAACGGTTTCCGGAACCGTTGATGAATTCATTAATAAATCACTAATTCCATTTCAAATTACACATCTACATTACAATTGTCATTACATCAAGACAGGAGTTACATTAATATTTACACACATAGATTACATACATAACAATAATTACGGAAATATTTATGCACATACAGATAGATACGCAGTCCTATATATATA
>KZ308334.1:928680-939550 GCA_000376725.2 Ladona fulva | reverse complement strand
GTGGAAATATATATATATATATATTTCATCAAAGAATTCTACCACAATATAAAATGACTTGCATGAATCATTAGATGCCAGACCAATTAAATTTAAAATAAAAAAATTGAATATTAAAGGTCATTCTTTCCCTCGAGTATTTATTTCTATGAGGCGTTAATTCAAACCGGTAGATGAATAATCGAACCATTGAGAAGACTTCAGGATTTGATGGAAGGCAGTTATCAGCCGATGCTACTATCATATCTTGAAGTATTAAATATTTTCATTTATCTTTTGGCATAAGATAGAGAAAAGTACTACTCATTTACTTTTGTCTCAGTCTTGCTTATGGCTGTGATAATATGAAAGCTACTAAGGTATAAGTGATGCTGAGTGATGGAACTGATAAAGATCTCTACTTATGAAATGCTACGGAAACTATTACTTGTAGTAATTTTGTCATTGTAGTAATAGAGTCATTTTGTTTCACTTACGTGGACTCGTTCCAATTATAGCACTCTGGTTCAAAGAGGAAACGAAGGATTTAGATTAGTTTTAGATTTATTAACTACCTTACTTTTCATTTTGTCTGGTTAGCCTCATTTTCCTCTCCTAGCTCTTCATGGTTAATAGTAGAGGGTATCAGGTCCAAACCTACTTTCGAGCTACGTATTTTACAGGGATCGATTACCACTGAAAACAATCATATAGCGTTAACAAAAGGAATACAAGTGTGGTGCGTGAATGAAAAATCAAATCCAATCAACTTCAAGCGAGGATAGGTCAGGAATTCAATGAACTCTCGAAGATAACGAAAATCCGTAACCCGTAATCTGTAAAATTTTACACTAGCTACAGTCTTTGTGACTACGTTTCAATTATTTGTTATTAACAGTGCCATTTCTGAAGAAATTTGAGATGCCCTTAAAGAAAAACATAATAAAATAATGAAGTTTTTTAAACAGGGAATATCTAAGCGGCTACCCATAGTACGCCCTAGAGCAATGATTTAACTTCTATTTAGAGGACTGTAACCGCACAATCATAGGCTTGACAAGTATCGAAATTGAATTACTCAAGAAAACTTTAATTTTTTTTTTAATTCAGAGCCTGATTGTGAAGTTCTATTTACAAAACGTGTTAAAACGGCCTAAATTCGCAGTAAGTTAATGAAAGCTCTTCATTTTCTCAGACTGCAATTAATTATTTCCAGCCGCTGAGAGCTTTTCAACCATCATGCGAGCCGAGAATATATTTCTCATTAAAGTTAAAACAATGTGCAACTTTATAACTTTTTATTTAGTATTCAACAGAACTGCAAATTGAGTCAATTCAACAGCTTTAAAACTTGGAATGTAGCTAGTTATGTTACTTTTAACTTCAAGAAAAGAATGCGCATTCTCCTTGTGTATCATGACCTCATTCCGGGAAAGAAACGATGCTCCCTTCCACGAAACTCCAACGTATTTTTCTTGCTGAACAAATCCTACAGCTTTGAAACGCCAAGGTAGAATAGCGAAGCGGGATATTTGCTTCAGGTTAAGGAAGTGCATTGAAATTCAGAGAGCCTCTTAGAAGTCAAGTTGCGAACGTATTTAAACAAAAGCTTTCCGATTTTATTTTTGTAGTTTTTATGCTGTTTTCTGTAATCTATGCCTAGAGAGGAATGTGTTTCTTGCCATGATTTCGGAATCATTTCTCCGGAACGAGGAAAATTCAGCGCTCTTTTTATGAAATACTGTCCTCCACTTTCAACTGCTCATTTTAGATTTTTTTGAGAGATCTTTCGACTACTTCGGAGTAATTGAACACCGCCCGAACGAAAAAAAGTGGCTGGAAAGTTGGCCCCATATCGCCTGCCTGCCTACTGCAGTAATATCGCATAATCTCACTCTCTTTTCCTCGTATTCTTATTAATTTCTTGCAGTTTCCCTCTCCTGAAGTTCGGATCGAAAAAAATTCCATGATTTTTTATTTAGACGGCGAACGTAAACGGAGGAAAATCCTTTCTTCATTAAGTAAACCTCGCATACGATGGTGGAGAAAACATTTAATGAACCAACCTATTTCCTTAGTTATTAAACATTCACCTTAACATTTATAGCATTAAAAATCTAATCAGAAGTTGGGGAAATGTGTTATAAAAAACCTCATTTCCAAAAAATAGAAAGAAAACTAGAAATAGAATTGTTGAGGCCGTTATACAATACATACAAATGCATCACATGTTGCAATGTTAATGCATGAAACGACACACCAAAAAGTCATGTTACTATTGTGATTCCTCTCACCACCTACAGGAATGTGGTATGAAGGAATAACGAGAAAAGAAATTAAGAAGTTTGAAAAATAGTATTTCATCTTCGAAAGCGATTTTGTAAGTTGATACTTTGTTGATACAAATGCAGTGCCATTCATGTTAACAATTAATGACTCTTCAGATTCATAAGATTAAGAAACCAACCAATAACATCCTTAACTGTAATAAAGTCTCCTCAGTGAAAGTGATACATTAAATTTATTTACTTCGCGAAAATAAAATGTAGCCCTTTACACAAAAGGAGGAAATATAAAAAAAACGTAAACCATAAGTTTGTTGATCTGACCATGTCCTCCAATGAGGATCACTCTGTTTATCATACGTTTGCAATACTATACTTTATAATTTCATGCATGGTATTCGCTTTGTCTATAATTCTTAATGTGGCGGATTTGTATCCACCATATTTACCACATAAACCACCGTCCGTAAATCGAGCAGAAGAAACAATTTCCGCAAAATATGAACGCGAGGAATTCATTATTTTAATTCTTGAGATTGTTTGGAACATTTTCCGCTGAGTTCAAAGGAGCTTTTTTGCTGGAAGTAATACGAAAAACTTAATGTGGAATGCAATACAGGAGGAAAATCCGGCCTCGGAGTGGTTAGCGTGCCTGCTTTCCAACCCCAAGGTCCCCGGTTCGCGTCCTGGGTGATCGGAATTTCTCTGGTCGGGAAATGGCTTTGCGTGTTCGTAAATAATAATTATAATATGGTTGTAATTAAAATCTTCCTGTATCCGTCCTGTATCTTCCTATTTCCATTTAAGAAGTTATTATTATTGTTTTGATTACAATCAATAATAGAATATAAAACCTGACTAACTCATGGCATTTCACTCACTCATTCATTTATAATTAAAACTCTTGTTACGCAAGCATATGGATTTATTAGATCGCATTAAATTCCGTTAATATTTCATCAGCTAACATAATAAGCCATTTCTTTGTTAAATACCAGAATGACTTCGGACCTACGTAACAGGATGCCAACCCCAAAATACTACGCCAGGATCAAGCTTATATCGTCAATCAGATTTGAATGGTGGACTTAACAAAGTAGATATTTTATATTTAAACGCTGACAGAGTCTGTTTCTAAGTATGAGAACGCGGCTTCTTTCATATCTTCCAGAAGTCCATATATTTCATTCATTTATTTATACATTGTAAGGGCGTCGTATGTTGGTTTCGCTCTTTTTGAAGAGGAATTCGTAAACAAGTGCGCAGCGCTATTGTACCGCGTTATTTCTGAAGCCCGAAGGACATTGGCGCTCTTCAGAGGTCAAATGAACCCAACCGAATGAGTAATCAACGCGAGTGTATCTTCCATATTCTCTCCTCTTCGTTTGTACTCGTGGAAATGATGTGATTAAAACATTTTACTCGATACAAATTCCCTTGCTATGTATTCCAATATCTTTCACATAATCCTGGTTTTACTATCAAAATTTCTTTGCGATTTACTGTCAAGTGAAGAAGCTTTAGGGAATCGGTAACAATTTATTTTTGTCTGTCATAATGTATTGCTATGTCATATTTATTGTTACACTGGCTGGTGTAATTGATTATTCTGACTGTGCTCTCCTCAAAAGTAAGAATCAGCAATGAGTTTGAAACTGTCACCTCATTCGAATAAGGTGCAAGTATGATTGGGTACACTTCCTTTTAACCGATTTTCCGACGACATCCGATAAGAAAACTCAGATACGCGATTTCTCTTTATTCTGAGAAATCAATACGGAAATGTACTCTGAAAAAGTTTACAGATTTCATCATAAGGCTGGGGTTTTTGACCATGACAATTTTGTCTGCGATATCATCGGAACCTCCATTTAATTCTTTGTCAGAGCTATATATTCATGAATTTCATTCTTTTTTATAATATCGTTTTAATCACTTTTTCGATTAAATTTTATCTGCGTATCCTACTCAGTGGGCCAATTCCAATGGTCCTTAGAGTAACTAGGACTGAAAAGTGCCAGTAAGTATACTTCCCAGACTGTATTGATGATTGTCATCTTATGGAACTGAAGGGGTGACACATTTACTAGGTAATATTACTTTTATTGGCATAACCTTGAACGCTATATAAGTTTGGTCGGCAAGATACCGGATCGGTGATTGGTTTCCTACCAATAGGTTTATACGTGTATGTATGTACTTAAAAAAGTTAACTGGGAATGGTATCCTACCTACCTACTTTGACAAATTTTGGAGTCATCAATAACTGATTGTGACGAAGTTATCTTACTGCCCGTACAAACAGAATCTCCTTTTGCGTCGACTCATTCTTGTCAAAATTATTGTGTTTATTATGTTAAATTAAAAAAAACAATTAATTATAACTATTATATATTGAGCAGAGAGGATATGAGGATATATGCTCTCATCTGTCCTTGGGAAATGACATATCGGAACTCATGAAACCTTTTTCAACTTTAGGACAAATTTTATTGAAGATAGTTTCTTTCAGCCATGGGCCAGCGTCAAGCTCTGCACTACTGTACAAAACCTTAGGTTTTTCGATTCAGGAAACGAATCGATTACTTGAAGATATGCACATGCTAAAATGTCGTCCAGAAAGTAATTTTATCATAAACATGGGCGTCTTTCGAGTAACATGTCCGATAAACATGTCAGGTTCAGTTCTTCTCAAGCACGTTCGTTGCACTCGATTTACGTTTTCGAATATAATGTACCAAACTCTAATATATAATGAGTAAGAGGAACAGTATGAGCTTATCAGTAGTTGAGGAAAGATGTCGCACTGAGAATTAATCGTGTTTTATTTTAATATAACTAAATTTGATGGTCAAATGTTCCTCCAGCCTCTGATTCTTAGACCAGCTTTAAGTTCTGTGCTACTGGACTAAAACTCAAGGTTTGTCCCCTCAGAAAACAAATCAATATCTCGAAGATACGCACACGTTAGCGCGTCGTTCGAAGAGTTAATTTATCGGAATCGAGCGACATGGGTGTCAAGTGTGCCAGCTTTTGCTCTTCTCAAGCAAAATATTTACTCTTACCATGCGCAGTAGAATATAATCCTCCCTATCCTAAGAATTGCATTTCTTAGGTTTCCTATCCTCGGTGACTCTTATATGTGCGAGTATGGGCTGGGAAGGGAGGTTCTTCTGCGAGGAGGAGAAGGAATGGACCATCCCGGCCTGCGGGATGTGAGAGCGGACGCGGAATCTCCTCGGTGGTCCATGTGCCAGCTGGCATTCGGCCAGCCGAGATCCCTCCTTCTCTCACGTACATACATACATACGTACTCTTTCCATCCCCACCCGAACTTCTTTCCCGCCGTCCTTACGACTCGTCTGTTTTTACCCCATTTTTGTTTGCGTACAAAATTTTATCCGAATGTATTTAATATCTCCGGAGAGTTGTTTAGACGTTTTGGCGAGCTTATTGGGAGGGAGAGACCGGTCCCTTGTTTTCCCCGGGGTCTTTCAACTGGGTCTATTTCTGCGATTGCTATCCGCAGATATCAACGTTGTATTTCGTACGGTTGCTTACCACGGAGATGTACGGTTTAACTAAAGAGTTTAGTCCCAACTTCCTGGTTTCCCAAGGTTTGACTGGGTGTAGAATTTATCGATATGAAATTTGAGTTTTTGGGTGAGATGTATTAATATTTCTAGGATTATTTTAAAATTCAATTTAAATTGCAATGAAGGGTGGATGTATGTGAAGGGGTGCTTTTGGGGCTATGCCAGCGCGATTTTTTCCTGGGGCAAACAGCCATATAGTGAACGTATTTACGATGGGGACGAACATGAATTCTGTTCTCCTATAATAGAAATAAGCCGGCGATACATTATTTAAAATATGATACTTCTTTCCTGCCAGTTTTTCCTGTTCGTCCTAGCGGATCTCTTTTCATAACCTTGCATTTTCTCCGATCTCTTAAAATAAGAATATAATACATTATTATTCTAAATATTCTCTTTCATTATTATATTTTTCTTTAACTAAATTTGGCAAACTCTTATCCTCTTCCCTGACAAATGTTTTGAATAACTTGGACTTGGAAAAAAAGGATACTTTTATTGATTAATTTGGGTGCTTATACTTAACTAAGAACGGAGATGAAATATTTTTTCACCCTTTGATAGCAATTTAATATTATGTTTCACTTTTTTACATCCATAAATTTTAACCGGTTTACCGTTTATCCACATGTTGAGTCAAACAATAGAGCCGTACAAATGGACAAAAGAAAGCATACTCAACAGACGGGCTCAATGCGGTCGACAACTTAACTGATTGTGAGATATCCTTTTAAAGTGAAAAATGGTCAAAAAGTTGAAAATCCCAAATACCTCTGGTGTGTCTGGATTTTAAACCACTCTCTTCTATAAGTATCTCGGGTGCCTTAGGGTAGTGATTCTATACGACTCTGCATTGGTATCCATGAACTGTTTCCAAATAGGTACAGAGGTGAGCATGGTTAGTTTCCTAAAAGCATTTAATGTTGCAAACGCGAGGTGTTAATAAATGCAAGAAATCATTTCTGACACTGAAGAAACCGTATAATATGTACTAGCCAAAATATTACGTAAGAATATTCTATTTTACTGTGTAACGTATTTATCATTCCGTTATATTGCCTATGGGGTTCAATGTAGCATCTCTTGAGGAAATTACGTTCGATCGTTTGTTTATGCTGTTCCACATACATATACACGTTATACGCTTATTCATAAATATCTATGAATATATCTCTTGTAAGCAAATAATTAAAATTTTGAAAAGCTCCATCTCAGATTCGGAATTTCTTCGCTTTAAAATCTGGAGCGCTGCAGTCATTTTTGTTTAGCGGATCTGAGGCCAGCCGTTGTGTATCCTCGCTCGCCTATATTTAAAACCTCCTACATGTTCTTCTTCTCCTTCTTCTTCCTACATGTCTTCCTCTCGGAATAGTCCTACTCTTCTATTTCCTCTCTGCCTCTTTTTTCCCGCATTCTTTGCTAACCCAATCTTCTACCGTTCCCTGTATTGTACTCACTGACAAGCCTTTATTTGGATAGGTGAAAATATTTTTATATTCAAATAACATCTTATTTCCAAATATCTTTGACGTCTTCAACTTAGTATTATGATAAATTTAATGTACTTCTAACAAAGAAATTGACAAAGATGGCCGTCAATAATGAACTCATTAATTTCCCTTATTTTGTCTTCGCATTTAGGTCTTTTATTGATATCTTTATACTAACCTTTTCGGAGCCGTAATATTTGTATTTCATAATGTTCTTTACCCATTTATTTTCAGTGAAAATTTATTTCAATCTATTAAGTCTATGGAATAATGTGTCGGTACCGTTCTGTATCCTATTCAGATGTGATTTAATTTGCCCTTTCTTGAAAATTCAGCTAACTTTAATAGGTTCCCCAGCATTTGCAAACCCCCTTTCTTGTGGATGTTTTCCTGCTCTAGTTTATCTTTCTTAAGTGCAAACTTAAACCCATAAATTAGTTTTCTTCTGTGCACTATTTTTAACATATCTCTTTTAAAGTTCATACGACGAAAGGTTAGATGCCTTGATGGTCTCAATCTCGTCCGAATAAAGTCGCATTATTTTTCATAGCTATTTTCACAATCAAAGTACTTAAACGCCGAGGCTAAGGTATTGGATGAGTGATACATCAATTCTATAGCATTTCTCCTAGCAATAGGCGCGTTGACCGTATTAAATACCATATATACTACATATTTAGCAATTTCGTTGCTAGATCTAGCGACATCTTTTCTACTTCAGCGACATCTCGCTTTCCATCCAGCATGTAATGTTTCATATACACCCCTCTACGTTCTTGTAGCATAAAATGGTTAAATGGAAAATATATCAAGAGTATCTCGTTAACTTCAAGTTGAACTTAAAGTTCATATTAGGTATTTGATTCGTTTAATATCCGAGCTGATATCATATTCATAAAAGAGAATTCAAGCTATTTAAATTATTAACTATATTGTGCGACATTTTTTATGATTTTAGCGAATTTTAGCTACCTTTTAGGCTGCATTTAGCGAAAATATAAAAAATTATAGTTTTGTTAAATCCGGGAAATATGAACAGGATCTACGGTATGAATATGTAGATAAGAGATGAAGTATGCTACCACAACGGTGGAAATTATCGGATGACTGTGAAATAACAGCAAAAATCATTTACCAATAATTCATCGTTATAACTCTCAAACTAAGACAAATTAAATTCACAGATTCGTCTCTCAATTCAATTATCTGAATGCGGTACTATTTCAGCTTTATCTGAAGCTAACAGAACGGGTGATAAAATATCTCGCGTAGATATATTCCAATGTTCACAGCATTTAATTTGGGATTCTATGGAAGTGATTTCTTTTCATCAGAGATGTGCTTTAATTTTTAAATTATTGAAGTTTGAGTTTTCACTATATTTTCTAAATTATACTCCCATAATTGTTTTCTATTCATGAAAAGACGATCTTTCTTAAAATATGATTAAATAAATTCAACGAGGTTTTGAAATTTTTTATCCATGAGTTCAACATAGTCGTGCCACAGTTCAAGCCTTTTAGCAGCTTGAAGCTTTAAATGAATTCAAATGGTTAATAATAATTATGTTAGTTTTAAACTGTAGCCGACTGATGGCAATGGTAGAGGCTAGAAATATCGAACTGCTGTTTTCTTTCCTCAAGACCTCAATGTCTAAAATTAGACGTCTAAGAATCTTTTTAGTGAGCGCGCAATTTCCTTGAAGCAGCATACTCCTGGGAGTAAACTATCTCTTACTTAGTGTAGTTGATTTGGAAACCTTTTAACATTTTAGACATAAAAAGTTTCTCAAATAGTAGAGAGAAATAAATACTATATATCCTTTTTCTTTTGTGTCGAATCAGCAATTATCATTCATTCGTTTGGTAAAATATTTTCCAAAGAGAAATCATTCGTACCTCAGCTTTACGCGAGTAATGATACGAAAGCAAAATGCATTAATTTATTACCAACTTCAATCTGTTTGCATGTTACCAAGTAAAGGATACTCTTGGTATTGCATAAAAAAGTTGCTGCGATAATATTTTTCCTACTGAGAGTACTGAAATTAACAACACCAATTACTATTTCCAGCTACGAACATTTTAAAAGTTGTAGATCGCGAGATAAGTTATGGTGGATGTGAAAATGCATAAAATGTGAGTACGTTTAACTGTTTAAATAGTACTCAGTTTCTATAAATGAATGTGCAGCATTTATCATGGATAGAAATCGTTAATTTTTCAAAATACAAGAGATGGTGGCGAAGAATGGCCGTATTTCAAACGAATTTCATGTTATCGTACGATAAATTTGAGTTTCGTTCCATAAAACCGCTCCTCGACAATTTATTTGTGCAATTCAGCAGTATATATCCCGCAAAAAAATTTCGCCTTCATATCTGTTAGTCAGTAAATTTTAATTTTAGGTTGTATGTTTCAATTATTTAAGGAAGACAGCCTGAAGGGAAATCTCAAAAATCGTTGTCTAACACCCCTGTAACGTTTTAGTCTGGAAATCAAGTCAAGAAAATGATCGAAAAGGAGACATCTATTGCAATGACCATTCAACGTTAGAAATGCATAATTTAGTAGAAATTTTTTCAGAGCAAAAGTTACACCACATTTGATGTTGTAAATATTTTAGATTGAGAAGTACTTCCGAGTAAAGCGATATTTGCGAATTAGAAGTAATTATATATACATTTTCGATCTGTCAGCCCTATACTGGGTAAACTTCAAAACGATTGTTTCTTAAAGCACGATGTTACCATGAATTGGCATACCACTTCGAAAAGAATAACCTCAATTTTCAGATTGTATTAAAGAAAAAAGGGCATTGAGTTTTTCTTTTGATGTCTATTTTGGCTCTAGGATGAAAACAATTACGAATGACTTTATTTTAGATATCACACCTCAAACCCGCAAACTTTCGCCCAAGCGTGCTAACTTTGAGTTCTTGAGGGTGAATAACCTCCAAATAACCGGAAGCTACTGCCAGAGCAATAAATGCTCCTTTCCGTTAGATTATTGCATGATTTGTCTATAAGAAAATTATGAATAACCATTCCTTCTTGATGACTAACAACACCAGTTAGTATCAAAAGGAATATTTTAAACAATGAAATAAAAACAGTTTCGTACACTTCCACAGCAATTTTATTTATGGCAACATGTTTCGCTAGTGTCCTAGCATCATCAGGCCTGATGATAAAATTGCTGTGGAAGTGTATTAAGGGGGGCTCCTGGTTTATCCCGTCAAAAAATCGAATTTTTTTTTATTGTTTTAAAAAAATAGTAGAACATTTCAAGAATATACAGCAAAATTTTCAGATCTTTATACGCAATATTAACTAAACTACAGCCAATTTCTTAAACCTATGCAGCTGCGGGCGGAGAGTAGCGGTAGCGGTCAAGTCTCCTACGGCTCTCTCTCAGCGGGTACTTGAGGAACAGATGTTTTATGGCTTAGACCCTTCATATTTTAAGAATACTTGGGGTGCCCTAAACATACAACTTAACTCTTAGGTGCAAATTTTGGT
>KZ308334.1:894853-927396 GCA_000376725.2 Ladona fulva | reverse complement strand
AGAGAAAAAATGGAGCTAAATGACCGTTTTAAAGACGCATAAAGTTTGCTATATGCACTAAGTATATTAGATAATCAGTAAACAATCGTAAGGTTATTGTTTATGGTAGATATTCATAACAAAAACTTTAAACTCGTTTTTCTCGAAACACTGTTTTTGAAATTGGTGTGCACGATAACTCAAAAACTATTTCAACTATCAAGATTTCCTTTTGCATGCCTTTTAAGCATTACATTTTCTATTAGGTGAACCTCAGATATTGATGAAAATATTAATTTAAACAATTATTATTGTTAAAAGTGAAGGGATTTTTTTCATCAAAATCAAAATTTTCACTTTAAAGAGCTGGCGTTTTCATAATTTTAAGAAATTGTTTAATATTAGAGGTTCATTGAGTAGATAATTTTATATTCTATTAGAAAAAAATTTATTTTCAAAATTTGAACAGCTATTGTAGTCGCTAGAATGCACACCAATTGGTAACACTTTCGCGAACGCCCTGTAGATATCCTATGATATATACGACAAATGTTGATAATATTCAATGAAAAAATCTTTTGCGTACTCTCAAAGATACAGTATAGGTATGTACTAGCTTAGAAAGCTGTACATTTTACCGTTTTTCTAAAAGAAATTTCCAAAAAACTCTTAAATTTTGCCCTTCTAAACCAGGCGCCCCCCTTAAACGGTCTTTATTTCATTGTAATGGCCTTCCACGAGGTAACGCCTTCCCATATTGAGTTTATGAATATTTTAAAAGTTGTAGATTGCGAGTTAAGTTTATAATGAGTGTGAAAAAGCATAAACGTTAGTACAGTTAGTACATCTAACTTTATAAAATAGTACTTAGTACTTAATCAGATGCAATCCTCAGAGGAATCTGTCATGAAATCGCAAATCTTTTCAGTCCTGTTTTCGAGCTTGCCCTGCCCCCGTTACTGTCAAAAAAATGTATATAAAACCGTTTTAGATTTTTTATCGCAATTCGGCTCTTCTAACTAAAGAAAAAGGTGGACGATTTGCTATCCCAATTGAAAACTTTTTGTCAATTAAAATGAGATTATGTATTCTCGCTAAAAAGGAAACCTGTATCGTGTTGAAAGACATTGTTTGGGATAAATAGTTAATATTGTGTTACATATTTGATTTTATTCTATTGATCTAAAGTTCCTAGTAAGATAAGGAAGATCAATGAGAATCGTATCCAGTTTTTCTCCGGATATGGCTAAAATATCACCTGCACAATGTCCTAGATTCTTTTAAGGTAGGAGAGGAATTTGAATATTAGAGCTCTTCTATGTGAGAATTTTCGCTCCCTTTTCCCACCACTGCGGGATTCCCCTCCTACAACCCAATCGGAGAATTAGAATAATATTTTTACGTTGTTATTCACTCTGTTTTTTGACCTCTGTATTTGATTCGTATTTGATTCAAAACGATCACATTCAATTGCAATAGTTGCGCGGGTTTGCAATTACTGATGCTAATACATTTTCGTTACACATTATTTCGATAAAAATAGTTCTAACTTCGATCTGTAATAGATAATTTACAGCACTTACGCAATTTCACTATCCGGACTGGATATTTTACTAGCCTATACAACCCAGCCTAACTCAAAATATGATAGCAGATCATAGGCGGATTGTTGTAAATGGTGCCGTGGCTCTGAATCACACATTGTAAAAGTTCGAAAATATCCTTGAAAAGTCGCATGAAGGCACTGTCTCTTTGTCTGATTTGTCACCTTTTCCGATCTCGTTTGCCATGGAGAATGTCTTGCTCAACTATAGAAATAGTCACCATAAGCCAACACCAAGAATGATATTGGTCCAGTTAGACCTAACAAGAACCAATAGCACTCAAACCAATTACGCCGTCTTTCGGAATTAAAATGATTAGTCGTTACACCTCTGGTCGTAACTTCCTCTTCAATAAAGACAAGTCGATCAAGGCTCTCATAGGCCTGGGTCCTCGCCCTCTTTATCACATTCCAGAAAATATACCTCTTTAATCTCGTCGCCGAACTTCCGCGAAGAACTTTCATTTATTCATTCATTCACGGTCAGTCGTTTTCGTCAGTCAGATGTTTTCGTTCCGCGCCACTCGGCGATGCGCATTCGAATGGAGGCGAAGCTTCGTTTGGAGTCGATAACATTTAGTCTGCAAAGAGCTCCTTATGCGGATGGAGGGCATTAACGAGCCCAGCGGATGCCAAAACCATTACATTTCGAAATCAAAGACGGTCTCTATGGTACCGCGCGGTCTTCCTTTTTTGCGGCGTCGGTCGCAGCGCACTCTTGCGATGGACATGCGTATTAAATCAGTTCTATCAGCTCGATTCGGAACTTGGGAGGAAAAGAAATTGATTTGACTTAGTCCAAGCATGAAATGGATGAGATGCTTGTTCCGTTTCAAGGCGCGCGTTTAATTATGCATGCGGTCCAGGAATCCGCATTAGAGTATTCATAGAAACATCGCGTCAAACTTACTTTCTGGAGATATTCGTTGACATACTGATTAGTCGTGTACAATCTTTAGGAATTAATACATCTTGGATCAAGGTAGTCGATTGTTTCAGATCTGCGAATTCAAATTCTACGAACGCTTCAGATCTCAAATCCTGGTGGTTAAATTAAGATACCAGACATTTTGCAGTATTTTCAAATCTTCCATCCGAGGGGTGTTCTCCGTAGAGGAATTTTTCTGGGCCAAAATACCCCGTGGTCCTACATCATCACTAACTCTTTTATGTAATCATAGTTTTAGATCTATATGCTAGCTCTTTCTTGAGCTGCGGCTAATATTAATTCACGGACGGAAGCTATTTGCAGGGAATTACACAAATTATCTTGCATTCAAAATTTATTTTGAAATTTATGAAAACAATGTAGAAAAAAGTTTGCACGCTCTCATAGTTTGATTTCAACGCGATATGTTGAGAACTAGCGTAACAAGGCCCGATAGTGCTCGCAATAGAAACATGTTGCATATAAATCAGTGTGTGGAAATGTAGAGTTTTCAATTATTGTAATGACCTTCCTTTAGGTAAAAGCTTCCCTCGTTGAATACATTGAATTAAATGGCCTCCACCTTTGAAGAAATTTGAAGTAATTAATAGATGATATTTTATACTTGTAAGCGGACGTATATTGAGTAAACCTCGCGAACATGTGTTTTTAGATTATAGAAGTACCGAGGTTCATATCCTTCGAAGGTCATTTGGCATTCATATCGAAGCTGTTATAAATGCTCATGTTATTTCTGGCATTCGACCAAATGTCAATCATACATGCGTCTCTTAGAACGAAGTAAAAATACGCTGCCATTGACGCACTATACTTGCACAGATTCTGGTTAGTATGGAATCTTTGCAAGACTCATCTTTTGTAATTTCTCACGAGAGATAAAAATTTTCTGTTTTCAATTTATTTAGGAGTATTTACTTTCAATTTAGACTTCATCCTTCATGATACCAACGTTGATTTGACTGTTTTAGTTTGATAACAGAGAAAGGACTGATTAAATTATCGCGTTGTTTAAAACTTCCGAATAACACCGTTTGCCCCAGCAGTATGGATTCGATATTAAATAAATGTGGTTCTCCAAAATAAATAATGTGACTTTCTCAACAAAATTTATTAAATTTGCGATATTTGGCAACAACCAATCCTGAAGGAAGGAGATATGTACAATTTTTCACACAATCTTTTCTTTCATCGGCATGAAATGTAATTTACACAACATCTCGGCTGCCTCTGAGGACTGAAAATCAATTTTTCCTTATGGGAACTTTCACTATCCAATTTGCGCAACTCCTTCACCTGATACCATGTAGGTCTCCATATGTCTTTTACGTCTCAATTTTCTTTTCATTTTAATAAGAAAACTCTTCGAAATAAATTTGTCACCTCTGATCAAAGAAAACTAAGGAGCAGTTCCTGATTTATTCTTCGAAATACTCATCACCTTTCATAGAGAGATAAATTCTCCATTCTCCTCCATTCCCTCTAGGTAAAATGGAACCTTGATGTTGCTGCCATTAACCAGGGATCTTGGACCTGAGGGAGTCCTCCTCAAGTTTCTTAATGATTCGTAGTAAAACCTTGACTTGGAATCAAAATCAATTCTCACCGTTAGTAGCCCAAATCAGAAATGAAACAGTAATAAGACTTTGCACACATGATTTACATACTCCTACGTATGTAAACTTTTTGTTTGCATTCGGTGTGATTCAAGGAAAACGATTACCAGCGGCAATTGGAAAAAAAACAATCCTCGCAACGTTGGGTGAATGGAACAATTCGAAAAGCAAATATTAGCAGAGCATTAATGTTTTCCGTTTAACAATCTATGCAAATGTGTACTCTTTTATTATGTCATTTATCGGCAGGATTTTATTATGAGCTGGGTAGGATTTTAGAATTACAAATGAAGCATTTTAAGTTGCAAAAATAGTTTTCTTAGCTTAGTAAAATAGTTTTAATAGCTGAAAATTATTTAATTTCAAATGTAAGGATAAAGCTTCCCTTCTCCGTTACAGCCTCGGTCCCGGGTTCAAATCTCGATTAAGGCATGGATGTTTTGTTGTAAAGTACAGGGGAAATTGTAATGGTCTTTAAAGGCTATAATTTGTCCTAATTAAATTATTATCATTAATAGAGGGTTGCGAGAGCTAGATCATATGTTGGAAGAGTACCTACAAGTAGATCCTGGAGAAGACAAAATCCTTGAATTCAAAACAACTCTACTATCGTCGCAGTGAGAATGACCGTAAGAGCCACTTCTCTCTTTTTACCAAAAAGCAACCGTTTCCCATGGATAACCTCCAGCGAACCGCACAGCACAACTCTTCCGCCCTTTAAACATCTCCCACCTTGGCTTAACCACCTCTTTTTAGATCTCATTCGTCACCCAGACACCGGCGCCTCACACCCAAAAAAGTTATTTCTATTCCGCCCCACTCTAGCCACCATTCTCTTCCATGGAAGCAATCTCTTACTAAACCACTTCAATTCTAATTCCCAATATCCCCACAATAGTGCCTGTTCCTCATCAACCTTCACTGCAGTAACATTCGGCGCTGGGAGCATAGGGTACTGCTCACATAGTCACCTACACATGCGCTAACACAATGGGTGCCGTGCGGCGTGGAGCGGGCACAAAAGATTATTCGGCACCTCTGCCGACTATTCGGCAAATCCATTCCATGGGACAAAAGGCCCTTTGCCGGACGTGCACATCTCCCGATTCCCCGCCTATTAAACGAATTTTTCCCGTTCCTGCCCCCTCGTTTCCAACCGGCATTCCCATACCTTCGTTGATATACAGTTCTTAGAGTATATCGGAGTATGTTACCCAGAGAATGTTTCTTCCCGCACCTTGTTATACTCATCAAATTCATTCCACGTTCATTTAGATGAGGCCAAATGGCGTCCGAAGACCGCTATCGATTGGCGCTAAGTTAGTTGTCTGATGCATTCATGCCTTCTGGTTCCGCTTAATATTTTGTCTTTCTTTCCTTCCGATTTCAGGACTTCCGATTTCGTTTCCAATTAGAGAATTCTACTCGTTCATCGATTTTGAAAACGGGCCTCTCATTATTTTTCTCGGCTAAAGTCTAATCTCTATAAATCTTAAAATATGATCATAGCGGAATGACTAGGGCGTCCGAAGGATCCGATCTTTTTACTTAGAATTTCAGATATTTTTGTTTAAATGTTAACTTGTTTGTGGTTTTTATTGTTTCGGTGAATTAGTTTCAGTTAATTTTGTGATATTACTGATCATATGATTTTCATTCACACACTTTCCTTCGCCCCTTTTTGTTTGTATTATCAATAGGTTTGTTCAGGTTTTTCACACCCCCTTTCTTTGTGGGTGATTTCCTGCTGTGGATATATTTTTTTAAAGATATCACTTAGGTTTCTTACATCCGCAAATCCTTCTTAAGTTTTTTTCTTTATTTCAAGTTACAAATTTATTTATTTTTATTAATGACAACAGGTTAGATGGAAGAAGAGACTTTTTAGTCTAAATGTCGCTTTAAGAAATACCTTATAAACACAGGAAAACGGGTAAGGGTGACTTTGCGCAAGATGGTGCGCACCCAGGAAAAATCCCAAGGAAGAATGGACTTGAAAAAAGTCTGACGGGAATCGAACCCGGGTCTCCCAATTGCTGGTCGGGTGCTCTGTCCGTTGAGCTATCCCGGCAGAACCTTATAAACCTTATTATCCAGGATATTCTCCGGATTTCAAGCACCTCTACGGAGTCACTAGTAATGCTCTTCTGGACATCCAAATGTCCACTGTTTTTTGAGCAACATATGTGGATTATCATCAGTGTTTTTCAGTCAATTAGGGAATATACTTCTTTATCTTCTACTCATTCTTATACGTGATTTATGTTTATCAATAAAAGTGATACTAGAGCCATTTTGACTCACTACATAATGTAGAAAAGGAACTTAAGATGAGTATTATCATTCAGAAAGATTCTTTCGCGTTCCTGCTGAGGGTGGATTTAGATGCCAAGGGGGAGAGGGAGGCGATCTTAATCAAGATTAGGGATGGATGAATAACGGAAAAGCTATGCGGCTGAAACCCAAAGAATAAAAGGTTAGGAAAATAGTGAAATGACTGGGCCTCAAACCCAGGTCTCCTACTTTCAGGGCAGGTATTCTAACCACTGAACTTCCATGCCGCGTACTTTCTACAAGGTTATGGGAAATCTTTGCGAGCAAGGCGAGCAGCCTCCACATAGTGGCACAAACTACCGCCAGATGGTCGTCATCGAGGCAACTAACTCACAAAGTGTATG
Source organism: Ladona fulva (assembly GCA_000376725.2). NCBI lineage: Eukaryota > Metazoa > Arthropoda > Insecta > Odonata > Libellulidae > Ladona > Ladona fulva. Next base: position 920,574 of record KZ308334.1, on the reverse strand, counting down.
CCCGGAAAGTGGGAGACATGGGTTATAGTCCTAGTCATAAGGCTATCTTTCACACCTGTTATTCCTTGACCTTAGTTAATTTCTCTATATGCGCATCTTAAAGAGATAAGTATTTGACTCCCAACCACGTATCAAAAACAGTGGTCTTTTGTTGTTATAAAAGTGATTCAATGTATTCTCTTTTGCAGTTTTTAGTTAAAGTTTCGAGCTATAACTTAGGTGAACTTTTGGCCCTACTAGGTCAACAAGGGGGGAGAGCGCTAGACTCCGTCTCCATCTCCCGCTCTCTCTTCACCCCTGATTTCTACGTATGTCAAGCATTTATTCATGTGGATATGATATGCATGTACGACAGAGAAGTCGAACAATGATTCTACTCACTACAAACCTTAATGCAACATGCATTTGTTTCCGTTATACCCCGGAATTTTCCACTTTAAACGTAGTGATTGTTCTCGTTTTGCACCACAAGTCTCTATTCTAAGCACACTTCACTTTGCGAACTCTGGCTTCAAGAAATCTCGGCTTAAGTAATTTATCTGTTGAAAAATTAAAAAAATCGGACTCAGTGCGTGGTTACGAATAAGGTGTGGCGTCGTTGTTGTTCGCTTATTAACAATCGAATTTGTTTGGTTACTCTTAATCACTGCTTCAGTTTAAAATGACTACTAAAGCCTAGTTTGTTTGATTACTCATAATCACTGCTTCAGTTTAAAAAGCCTACATGAGGCTTTCAAGAACGTTGAAAAAGCAATCATAATTTTCGAATTCGAGAATCCGGAATACAAAAGCAGTACTTGAGTTGCTGCCGATGTGGCAAAATCTCATTCATGCTGCGTTGAAATTTATTTCGTCGAGGAAAATAAAATCAACGAAACCCCTAACACCCCAATACTCTTGAACAAAATAATTGCACCGAGAGAAGGGCTCACTTTATCGTCACAGAGAGAATAAAAACCTTTGAACATCTCTTCTTTTAAATTATTCCTTTTATTAATTCCTTGTAACCGTAAAAAGAACTTAAGAACGTTCACCTCATACTTGAACGATTCTTAGGGAAATTTTCTACATCAGAATGTACCTCTATTAAATGAAAAATATTCACGTATACTTCATTTTACAAAATCCCTCTCGCTAACTGCTGGAACGAATTGATTCTTAAGGCCAATAGATACAAAGCCTGATTATCCGTTTGCAGGCTGTTGGCAATAACATCGCCATGATTGCATGCATATAGATAAAACATTTTCTCTGTTTCTGTGAATCTGTTTTCGCCATTCGATGCTTAAAAGACATTGCTATACTTGCATACATTCTTTGTTAGGTTCATGCAAACCATAATGGAGAAATAAATTAGAAAACGTGCATACAAATCTATCCCTTTAATCGTGTAATTTGAGCAACATGTCCAGCGCATTGCGCAGCAAATAGATCGAAAGAGCGTCGGCCTAGGTTCGAGGCCACCACTTTCCTTCTTCCTCTCCTCACACACAACCATCATAACGGAAGAAAGGGATTAAGAAGAAAGGATCTTTTCTGAGGTTCTGAAACGGCTAGTTTAAACGATATCCAATCCCCTTAATGCGGGGCATACCTACCTCTTAAACAATTTGCATGCTAGAAGAGTTGCATTGAATTTGTCTTATAATATTAATTTAATAATAAAATTAAAATAAAATTCATAAGCGAGAGTAAATTTCATCAGCTTCAAAGGATATAATGAAGATTTTGATGTTGTTAGATGATCGACATTCGATAAGGAGGCGATCAATTAATGTGTTGTGGACATGGGGGTGGTGTTTTCTATCTGACTGTGACACCACCCACAGCTTTGTCCTCTTTTTCCCACCCCCTCCTTACCCCTGCTTTGGCTGTATGTCCAGTATCTCGCTCTGTTTGCCTGATGATGGGAAACAATTCTCGGAAATAATGGAGGTGGTTAGGTTTAGAATTCCTGATTTTTTTTCTACCAACTACTCCAATATTATTTTCTCCATCCTAATTAATCTCATTTCTTGAAGTTATTAAATCTGACAAGGAGTTAGATGGAAAAAGAAAATATTTTTCTCAACTTTGCTCAAACAGAGGTCTTGTTACGAATAGCAGCCAAGATGGGCCTATCACTATAACAAAATTCTGACAAATATCCACATTACTTTCCCCTCTCCAAAATGTTGGATTATGTTAATACTAATACTTACATCAACCTAAAGTAAATCAGAAGTTTTAAATCTCGTAAATTTGAATCAAGATATATCATACATGTAAATTCCCCAAGATTGACCCACTTCGAGAGTTTACAGAATTTCCCTGAATCAGGCGATTCTCTTAATTAGTAGCATTTGATCTTCCATCAGAGTAAATAGAACATAATATATCCTCTGCTCTCTCCTTTAAAAAAAGGTAAATACATTAGGAACATTTCCATCCATACCCTTCATATATTTGTATGTAATATAGTATGTATTCTATTTCTAATTGAAAGGTTAAAAGGACCTCTTGCATTCGTTATCTGTATTATGGCTAATTTCTTTCCTCTTCTCATTGAACCCTGAACCTTTCTCCTCCCTCCCTATCTATCCCATCCCTCGTTAGTTATAAACCACCCCTCGCGCATACATTCACCCTCTTTATTTCGTTCCATGCCCTTTCCCCCATACGTTTTTCGCTCTTAGCTCTCACCCATCGTTTTGTAGTCCCGTCAATCTCCGTAAATCTCTCATACAAACAGGATCGCGCACACACGGACGGGAAAAAGAGCAGCTCGGGACACGCCCCTATCCCTGCAGAGTTCGGTGGAGTGACAGAAAGGAAGTGAAGAGAGAGGGTATGGCCCTAGGAGCATGTGGTGATGAACGCGCCTCTGGCTGAGATTTGGTTTTTGGGTGTGCCCCATCCACGAAATCCGGTTCGATTTATGCTCCATCTCGCTGATTCCCCTAATGCGCATGCGCGGTGAATGCCTCTTTCAACCCCTCAAACCATCCTCTCTCACTGTGAGTTGATCGTCTGGGCTATGGACAGAGGCGCGGACGTGATGGTGAGGGATGAGGTAGCAATGAATGCAGCGCCGATGGAGGTGAACGTTCATTAATAAGGGATGACCCGAAAGTTATGAGAAAGGGGGAGTTATTCGGGGAATGGATCCGCATTGCCGTCTTCCCTACGTTCCCGTTCTTTTTTCCGCGTTTATCGAATGGGCCAGGATTAGGAGGGCGTTAATGAAAGACTATTGGAGTAAAAATAATCTCGGTTTCCTTTCTCGGGAGGGTGTTTTTCTAATTCGAGATGGTGGCCGGAATGATTGGTGCTGCGGGTGGAGGGTTTTTGGGGCTATTGGTAATGAGGAAAATGCTCGCGTCACGCGAATCGACGCGGATAATTCATGGCGATTTGCAGTTTGGAAATACTCAGCCAATAAGGTGAGGGTTTTTCAGAGGATGATCTGAGTTTCTGGATAGGGATGCCTGATAGGCAATTTTTATGTAATACGGAGCCAAAAGCGGAAAAACATCCTGCCTGATTTCGGAACTTTTTCTAGTGAGTGACTCTAAACAAAGACGGAGATGACTCAATCGATAAAATATTGTCTTTTGTGATTGATGCAAGAAATTGATACATATGGTACCAGGGCTGCGGTTGGTCATTTATATTTAATTTTCAGAGGTGGTGTTGACCTATACGGTGTATAACAGAGCCTGTATTATTGGAGCCTGTATTAATTTTCCATTACGAAAAGAAATTTTAGTCTTGACCTTAGCTATCGGCCTTTGCATGCACGTGATTCAAACCTGTGCATAGTGGAAATAATTTAAAGGTGGTTTTGGGGGTTCAAATCCCCCCATGTTAACAGAGCCAACAATAAACACTAGCTTGCGAGGGGATTGCCTCTCGCAATTATGCCATGCAAAATTTCTACATTTCTCTAAACCCCAATTAACAAATCCTGGCTACGCCCCTGGTATCATGCGAATCAGCTGAAGGCAGTTTTCACTAAACGTAAATCAAACTTTAACCACTTTTTACGCTAAATGGTTTCTCTTTGCAGAATTTTTTTAGCATGCGTTTTATGTTGTCAGCGGAGGCAATAATGAGCTATGTAAGAGCCTCGTAATAACGGGATTTCGTCCACAGACTGGTCCAAGAGAAAATATTGCTGTAGAAATCTATATACTGTTACTGCACTGATACTAAATCCATTAACGCCGAAATACTTCCTCTCTCTTCGGCGAAAAATGATAGAAAACTATAGTTCTAGGCTGAACAGTAGAATTTCTTGTGGTATGTTTAATTTGTTTTATATCAGTTAATTGTTTCTTTGAATTACTGGATTATAGATCATCATCACAGAGACGACATTCAGGTGATCAAAGATGCCGAGACGTATTCTCTGGTGGCAATTCCTTGACCACTTTCTTACGGTGTTGGGAGTCCTTTAGTCGTATCTATTTTATTGTATCGTAGTAGAAAAAATTGGTTATAAGGTTCTCAGAGGCGTAGCCAAGGTTTTTGGGGTTCAAACCCCCCTCCCCCCATGAAAACACCAAACAATAAACGAAAGTATGTGAGAGGATTGCTTTTCGCAATTGTGCCATACAAACACCGCTGGTGAGTCGCAGGGTTACTTGTTAAAATAAGTTAGTTTCTATTTTCATAAAATTTTGGGAGGAAGTTTTACTGTCCCTAGATTGTAGAAAATGTTTACTCCATGGCCCTGAACTCTCCCTTTAACAATCCTGTCTAAGCCCCTGATCTTAGCGGATTATTAGTAAATTACATTTCTAGTCGAAGGCGAACGCCATACGCCAAGAACTTAACTTCCACTTTAATCTAATTGGTATTATTAAGAATGGAACTACGGAAATAATTTTAAATTCCTTCCGCGTTTCTTCCAACGTAAAATTTTCCTTTATTTGTGTTAAAATGATTACATTTTCGAAGGTACGATTCTTGAATGAGGCTTAATGTTCCTTTAAGTAGCAAAAGAGAAATTAATCCGAGGTTTATAGGCCGAAAAATGTTTATCTAGCTATTTAGGGAACGAACGAAAGGGGGAAGTTTGATTTATTTTTCACTGATATATATCGGCCGGCATCTCATTTTTAAACGCTTCTCGAAATTCTTCATTAGATCTCGTTAAAATTGAAACTCTCGGAATTTCTTAATTACTTCTCAAGTTGAGAGTTAACCAATTTCAATTAAAGGCTCCAGATAAGAAAATTAAAAATAAAGGGGGAATTCCACGCTCGGAACTTTTTTTTTAATCCTTGCAGGCACACGCAAACATTGAAGCACTTTAGGGAAAACGTCGAAATTAACATTTCGAGAGCTCTCGAGGGAGAATAATTCTCATGGCTTGCTGGAGGAACTTGGCCAAAATATCAGTGTTTCCGCTTTATTGCTAGTGTTTTGCAGTGACTTATCCTCCGCTGCGCGCTATTAAATAACTCATTGCTGGATAGAAGAGTTGCTCAACGTGAGCCGTTATAGAATCTCAGCTATTTTCTGCCCCTAGTAATTGAATAGAGCTCGGCTGTATAATTTTCCTTTGGGGGAAGAAGAACAAGGTTCTCCCTTTTCCCACGTGGAACTCGGTTATTAGTATGGAAAGGCAGGGTGTTACTCGCAAGAGTTTGAAGTAGGAATCTTTGTTCAATAATCCTACCTGCTCTGAGCAACAAAGAGATGTGAGCGCTCCTGTTTCGTCCTTTACCCATAAATTTTAGATTCTCTGAATTAGCTCCATTGGAGATTTCATTCCATTTAATCACTTGGAATTCATTGAGGTTAATTTTCTTAAGGTAAAATGAGAAGAGGAAAGCGAGCCCGTGTATATTGGTAGAGAAGCCTAGAAGATTTGATAACATCCCGTAAGCCGTATGTCGGCAGATGGAACTCGCGTTTAGAGAGCAAACGGAAAGTTCCGAATTACTTATTTCTAGATATTATCCAACGTGTATTTCGGAAACAAAGTTTTCATCATCAAGGGCTTTCCTGGACACTCTTGATGGTGGAAGATTTCTTTCCGCAGTGTGCATGGGGTAATTCCTAAATATCGGTAATCTGGAATATCTCGATTGTTCTCTAAGGAGAGGACGAGTCCCATTGCCGACGGGCAGTTTTCGGGGCGTTTTAATTTTCTCTGAACCCATGCGAGTCCTCAATGATCCATCGAATTTCACTGTATACCTTACTCACAAGTATTTCCATAAATGGCTCAAATTTTTATATAACTTATTTTACGCAAAATTTCAACGGAATTATCTAACGCAAAGAATACGCAAGTACTTAGTACTTTAAATGTATGCTAGGGAAATATTTTCCGAAAAGAAAATTCAAGTACAAAACTTTTGAAAAAAAGGTGTACTTTAGTATTAGCATTGCCACGATTAATGAACACGTTTTATACCCGAGAGTGTATCATTCATTAAGAATGAGTAATTAAATAAATGAGTAAATAAAACACTTTTTAATAATAATTTCGATCCTGTTAAAAAAATTCTTTGAATATTGAAATGAACGCCTTTCATTTTGTGATTTGTTTAGGGGGAAAACATTACGTGAATATTCGGTCAAAAACATTTTCCTACTAATGCTCAGTTTGGCAAATTGATTTTGTTTTTGTCCGTGATGTTCCCGCTTGCTGGTTTCGTCGCAACGTCGTAATTTTATTTATAAAATCATTGTCATTTACGGTCATTCTGTCTGGTATCTACCTTATTTTTCGAGAAATAATGGAATATCTTAATTCTCAATTTTATGTTACTATTTCATACCACAATATTGAAAAAATCATTAGGACAACTAAGATTTACGGATTCTTTCGAAAAGAAATTGGAATGTAGCTCAAGTAAAAATTCGAGCGTGGCTCTTAATTCAACAAGACTTCTCTAATGCAAAAATTTTATCCCAATGTAAAAGCGGAATTTCGTAGATAAACCGTAAAAATCAGTAGAGCATCCCGATAAATACTTTACCACCTTGCGGAGGTGAAAGCGTCCATCGTAAATTTATTCGGCGCAGATGTTTTCGACGACTTCCCCCGATAATTGCCCAGACTCCGATAATGGCGTAACTAGCGCGGCCGCGATAAATATTTCACGACGTTAAAAAGAACCCCACGGCGCGGAGTCCTCTATCTCACTTTCCTTTGGAGATGACGTCCCGGACGCTAATCCGATAGCTTCGACGGACGCTCGCGACGCTCGTTTACGGGGTTATCGGCCAAATTTGATGTCCAAATGTGAACCTTGCGATCGGGGACGCAACAGCGGCGGGGGAGGCGGGCTGCGGCATTGAAAAGATGAGCTATTAATAAGAGTCGCGATTGCCCCCTCAGTGGATAACTAATCTCTACCTCAGGAGCAATGAACGGTCGATCGCGACGTCATATCACGTGCCCCCCTCGCCGCCGACTTCTCATTCCCATTAATGAGCCGGTCCGCAGTGCGGGAGACTGGGAGATTGAACGGGCAGAGTGTGTGCGGAAAGAGGAGGCAAATTGGTGAACGGAGGAGACAACGGTGAAGGGATTTATGAGTCTAAGGCCCCGTTGATTTTTTCGCTTCCCTTTCGCCACTTCTCCGATGGTCGGGAAAGAAATGAAAAAGTGGACGTTTTTCCGTATTTTTTTCCTACAGGGTCTGCTTCCAGCGATCGTTGCGTGCGTCTGGATTTTGAGGAATCGTCTGGTGGGCGTGCTAATTCGATTCCGATGACAGTTTGGAGGCATCGTGTACGTTTCCCTCGTGAGGCTTTCTGAGAAGATCCTAATGAAATTGTGTTTTTTTTTAACCCGTCCCTGCCACCGGAGGCCGACCTTTAAGGAGATTTGGTTTTTTATCTCTTAAAATATCCGACTCATACCCAGCAATGCCGATGTCTCTTGTTAGATTTTCCTTATTCCGATTATCGCTTTTATGAGAAAAATGTTTGTGTAAGTTACGTCAGGATTACGCTAAGACTTTCACCGTCTTGTGCTTAACGAATCTATTTTCCTCCTCGGCGCACCTATGACATTATTAAAGCTTAGCGTTCCCGTCGTTTTGCTAGTTTCAATATGTATTCATAACTAAAAGAAATTCTAGAATACGTTAAATCTACGTTATTTAGTTATTCTTCAAGCACACCTTACTGTCAGTTACCGTCGAAAAACAAATTTGGAAAGTGAAATTAAATGTATGTGGCGAAATATAATGTGATGAAACAAATCCCGGAAATTAGGTAGCTTATTTAATTTCCTCACATCAATGAAAGACTGAGCTACATTACCTATGAAAGCGGCCTATGGCTATATGAATAATAAAATCCACAGAGTTGAGGCTAACTTTGTTGTGATCCATTATCAATGGAGGAATAAAATTAGTGGAAAAACTTTTCAGAGGAAACTATTTCACACTTTAATATCTTAGCGAAATCACAACATTAAAAATACTTCTACACACACGACATGTTTCAATGCTTAAGCACCATTTTCAAGTGGCAACTGAAAACTGTTTTGTTTCTTCAGTTGCCACTTGAAAATGGTGCTTAAGCATTGAAACATGTCGTGTGTGTAGAAGTATTTTTTATGTTGTGATTTTGCTAAGATATTAAAGTGTGAAATAGTTTCCTCTGAAAAGTTTTTCCACTGATTTTATTCCTCCATTGCTATATGAATATTTTATTCGAAAATGTCTACTTTTGTTTAATATTTAAAATTAGTTTTAGCGGTTTGAATGTGGCCTCTTTTCAGTACTTTGAATAAGGTCAAATCTAAGAACTTATGTCGTTTTTCTTTTGAATTAATATATCGGGTACTATTTCCAACTCCCAAAGTTTTTTGGAAAAATTTCAATAAATAAGCTAATAACGGGAGTCTAAGCCACGGGATTCCGAGAAATTTTTAGGGACTGGATTTTTGGGACCACTGCGGAGTGTTTGACTTTCAGTAGATTATGTAGAGTCTGAAAAGTTTGAATGAGTAAATTTAATCCAGTGACATCCTATTAAAGTTTATTAAGGTGAAATTGAAACTCTACAATGCAAGGCTTGTTTTCTAACCTTGAAAAAGGCGAAAGTGGAGATTTGTTTTGAGTCATTTCGAAAGCAGAGGAAGGTGGATAAAGCTACTGTAAAGTTAGATCTGGATTTCACAAATTACCATGAAATGATAGCATTGCTTCCACCGTAAAATGTAGAGGTTAAGGCTAATAATTTAACCTTTAATTCGCGCGTGCCTATTGGCAATGAGACATTTATGATTAATTAAACCTGTATTCTATGAATTACATTTATTATTCAGTTAAGTATTCAGCACGAAGGCCGGTTAGGACCTCATCCCCTCCACCATCAGTAACGAAGAGCTAGGAGAGGGAAATAAGGCTTACTAGGCAAGATGAGGAGTGAGGCAGTTTACCCTTGCTTTCCTTGTATTCAAGGTATCTATACCCGCATTCCTAACCAAGTATTTCTAGCACTACTTTTCTTTTATTACCATTATTCTCGTAGTAGTAGAACTGTTAAAAGTGCTTCGACATCTAAGATCATTTCGCACGTTGGCCCGCACAGGGAATCGAAGTCGGGACTGCTTTCGCCAAAGTCGAACTCGTTACCCTCTTGGCTATCTGGGAGACGACCATTATTCTTTTTGTAACTATGTTACTAATAGACTTCTTATATCACTATAGACTTTTTTTGACTCAATTGATTCCATTGTTATGTACAATGTTTTATTTAGTTACTGAATTTGTATAATAATGTATTACAATACATTAACATTTGATTAGATATTTCTCTCCCGCGCACAAAATAAAATTAACTTGGAGCTTGATCCATCTTTTTAAAAGAAGAATACGGATTGACGCCTCTAAAATATGGCCGATTGATTATCAGACCAGTATGTGATAGGACTTTCACTAAAAAATCATTATTTGTTCTATAATAAAAAAAGATGAATGTATATGATTACATGGATAATAGTACATAGTAATTTCCGTAGTAAACACTCAATCCTGGGAGTATATTTTAGTGATACAAGTGCAGACAAGTTGAAATATTATTGGAAAGTATTTAAATTATTTTTATTAAATCGTTAATTTGAGTATTTAAGTGTATAAATAATATCTTTATATCTGAAAAATATCTCAAAAATAAATTGATATTATTAATGTAAGATGAATGCTAATGACTTTGTGTTAAATTTATCGTATTATTGGCTGATAATTTACGTGCTCTTAAGCTAGTTGCAACGATAAGTGCCAATTATAATACCTCTGTGTAATAATTGTTTGTTTTGGATAGTATCACTGAAGTTAACTATAAAATAGCATTAAATTAATATACAACTGGGCACCCGCCGACAGACCATGTAAGGTTTTGCTGTACCCTGTTGGGTTATAGAACATATCCCTTTATTATTATTATTATTAACATTATTATAAATTGTTTGTACATATCAAGTCGCGAAAAATGGTAAAAAATAGTATCAGAGATAGATTTTTGCTGCGTATGTTCCCTGCGCGTACATCTACATCGTCTTACCCAATACTATCACGGTTATCTTGCCCATGATGGATACTGGAATGCGAAACTCATTAGGAGAATAGGACACGAGTGGAGTAACGAGGTATTTTCCCAGTAGACGACGTCGATGGATGTTGTCGAGTACGCGTAATAGGGTATACCAAGATAAGATGGGAGAGTGGACCAAAGGATGAGGGCGGAAGATGCGGTCAGCGATCTCAAATGACGGCGAGAGTGGGAGGGACCTCAGAGGGCAAGCTGGGAGGATAAGTAAATGCAACCACTAACCAAAAGGGCTAAGGGTTAGGAGGGAGGTGAAAATCGAACGTCGTGCTATGAAAGCCCTCAAACCAAAGGATGGAAGCAGATCGAATGGTGGGAGATGACTCGTAGTATGGGAAAGGGAAGGCTTTTGGGATCTGTTTGCTTGCATGCACAACGATGGAGCTCGATTATCGTTCAGTGACGTAAAATGGAGTTTTATACTCAAATGCTTTTCTTAATAATTCTGTTTCTCATGTGGATGTTGGGCCAGGAACTAATCGATCAACCACATGTCGAGTTTGCTTGATCGTGTAATAGCTGGTACAGAGTACTAATTATAATGAATGATAGTATTAATCTGGCGTAGTACGAATATCTACCCTTTTAATTAGTAAATCTTCACAGCAAGTGTAATGTTTTGCTGATTTAAGATGACAGTTCACAATATTCTGTTTCAAGTTTTAATGGGAATTCTTACTTTAACAAGTAACTACTACCTTTCACTACGATTTAATCTCAAACGCCTTAAAATCTCTTTTTAGAATGCATGAAATTAAGAATAAATTAGTCAGTCATATTTTGAGGATGTATTTAATGAACAATTTAATTTTGAACAGATTCTTGTGGTGTGATCGGCGGGTAGAGTTAGATATATTTTTCTGAAGAGGACCGAGAAATCTTATCCCTCCGCAAAACTCTCCACTCCAGAGATTTTATTCCATTTTATTTTTCAGAGAAATATTCCAGAGCGTGAGATTGCTCTTAGAATTTTTGTTCATCGAATTTTGATGGATGTGGAAGATATAAGCTAGTACCTGGTTGTCACAAATTTTCACCTCTGTTATTCTTTGGACAATCAGAATTCTGTAAATTGCATTAACTTAACTGATTTATACCTCAATCCATCAAATTTCCACCAAAATCCCTTGAGTGGAAGTGAGCCTTGATTCCGGACTTGATGAGGAGTGAGGTAGTTCCGTATAGTTTGCATACTTCTTTTTCCAATATATTTTTCGTCGTAAAGAATGAACTTCGTTGTCGTAGATTCGACGGAACGCATTGTTTATCATGCTTCATCAACAACATTTCAACCTTGAAAAGTATAAAATAGATTAAATATGCCAATATACAAGGCGATAAGATTGTTACACACGTCGAGTAACTGATTCACTTATTTTCGTATATTTTCTACAAGTATCATTCATCGAAATATGTTCTTACTCTATACAGACAAGGGATATTGCAAGCATCCATTGTTCAGGGTTTTAAGTCTTATCTAAGTCAAGCTCCGCCCACCATTCACCTCCATCTTCTTCCACCACCTCATTTCCCTTGGTGTTATTTTATGCGCGGAGGGCCCGTACACCACCGCCATCTGCCTTCGGTTTCCCAAACCCTTTTCCTTCTCCTCCTCTTCTGATCTCCATCAATTATTTAAATTATCCCGTGCCGTGTTAATGAGAAAATCTCCCGTTCGAAATTGGGATCTTGGTTGAGCCGGCCACAATAACAGCCTATTGTTGCTGCTGTTGAGAAAAGTCGAGTAAGTACCTGTACTTTAAGCTACTTGCTCTCGCTACCTTTTCCCACTAATATAACAGGTCGCGTCATCTATATAAAAAATGCATCTGATGATTGTTTGTAAGTACTGCTCACGATAATTCCGGTTTAGGATGTACGCGTCTGGGCGAATCCCAATTATTTTAACGAAAAGAGCGATGTTCTGATTTAATTTCATTATTCAGTTGCCGCCAAACTTGTGCAAATATTCACTATTCGCCATTTATGAGTATCTTCGGACGAATTTTAACCTCGAACAAATCAGCGAATTAATTTCTTTGGGATTACGTTAAATAACGGATTGTATCCTTGACTTTGTTACGTTAAGAAGTTTCCTTAATAACGATATTTTCACGAAAAAAATCGTCCTATATTTTCGAAATAAAGCTTTCGAATTTAGAAAGTAATTAAAAAACATTTCAGCACAAAATGGTTATGACTTTGGAATAATCGAGTTATGGATTCAAATTAATTCTGATTCCACTTGTTTTTATCCTCTTATGAAAAATGCTTGACTTCAAAGGAAAATTTCGAATGATGGAAAAGGTAAAGCTAGAGGAGGAGTGGCCATCAAATGGAAAAAGTTTATTTTTCTCAGATAAAGAGTCTTAATTCGACATCTAAAATTTAATGATAATTCATATCTAATATCTTAGAAATATAAAGTATATTTTTAGATATTTAAATTTAACTAATCTTCTAAACTTCACACATTCCATCCCACGTATTGCTTCATTTAGGGATCCGTAATTTTGGTTGTTTATTTTATAATGAAGAAATTATTGCAGAAAAATGGCAAAAACGATTAATAGTGAATAATATAAACAAAGAACATGCCCCAAAATTCTGATGGCTTTTCATAGGTAATTTGAATCATCAACTTTCACTTATTTTTCGGTTTTAAATAAGGAAGTAATTGAAATTTCCTCTCAAAAAGTTTGATGGACAACGCTGTGGCTCTCCATGTCATATTTTGAAAATCCTTTTAGGAGAAATTCTGTCATTTTCATCTTATAATTACAGACCTACTAAGTTTTTTTTAATATTGACGAATCAAAATTCCAATAATTTAATAACTAAATTTTTAGAACATTTGTTTCCTAATTTTTGTACACCAGAGTAAAATTGAGTGTAGCTATATTTTTAGTAGATCGATTAGAGTGAATAGTTAGATATTTGAACAGTAGAAAAACCTGATTTCGGCATTTACGCCATTCAGACATTTATCTCAAGATATAAAATAGAAAATAGCCATCCATATATAGACAACAATATTCCGTTGAAGAATTAACTAACAAGGGAAATCAGTGAGTATAGTTCACCATGGACCCCTTTTAAAATAACTACCTCCCTAAGTCCTTAAACAGATTTATTTCCTTTTTCATTCAATGGTGTTCTTCATGTAATATTAATGAGAAATCTCGTTCTTACTTACCAATTCTTAGCATTTACTTACCAAAATTTTGAATCAGCTTGAATGTCTGATCTAACTTTAAATCTTTCGCGTAGATCACGTAAAATATGTTTCAAAGTTTAATTAAATAGCAGTTTTGAAGTAAGGATGTTACGATGGCACCTTGGCAACCATTACTTAAAACGTTCGTTAATTGAAAAATGAATTCTGCAAAATCTTATTAAGTTAATCTTTGAAACCATGGTAATGAGGTAATGTATGGAAGAATGGACTTGAAAAAAGTCTGACGGGACCGGGAATCCGGGAACCGGGATCGTTTCCCGGTCCCGTCAGACTTTTTCAAGTCCATTCTTCCTTGAGATTTTTCCTGGGCGCGCACCATCTTGCGCAAAGTCACCCTTACCCGTTTTCCTGAGGTAATGTATTATACAATAATTCTTGCTGTGAGGGTCAGATAATAGGTTCCGTTAAGCGTCTTACTTCAATCTTCTTACTGTATACTGTAAACTCCTTTCTAAATTAATAACTTAATTTTGTAAGAAAATAAGTAGCAGAGAACACTAATGACGTTTTCTAAGGGGAATTGAAATTATCGTTCACAAATAAACGTACTACTTTTATCCGTGATTGTATAAGGTGGAAAAAACAGGTTCAATCCTTTTATATATATAATATTTGTAACTTGTTTCGGAATTCAGGGTATGTAGGGAACTCATATCTTTGTTCAAAGACTTGCCGGATAAGGCATCGAAATTTTGTGTACTAATGACTATATTTTTGGAAATGAGAAACTAGCCAACATTTCCATAAACTAGGTCGAGTCTCTGTAAAAGAGTTGTCATATAATGTGTTGTGATATTAATAGTTTATTATAAGGCACTACTGTTACTGTGTTTATACTTGTTCCATCGATTAAACTTATATGCGACGGAAATGTTATTTTCGTTTTTAACTTGGAATCTTCTCTTAATTCGCAACAGAGCAGAGCCCAGCAACAAGTAAGCGAAGAAGGTAAAGGCAGTACTTTAATAATATTTCGCAGTGGCATGTGAAATAGTAAACCGAAATTGCTAATTTCGGAAATTTTTGGATCTTACCGATGTTATCAAGATTATGGAAATCCAAATTTCTCTTGAAAATATGAAATGTCAAATTTTTTTACTTTAGGGAGTATGCTCATGCAAAGTTGAACTGATGGATGAACAACTGTTCTACAATACAGAAAAATTTGAAAAATACCAAATTTCATAATCATAGGATTGTTATTTTTATGTTACCACATCGTTATAAATTGAAATAAATTGAAAATCTTTCATTTTTTTGGTATAGGATAGGGAAAATTCATCTTCCACTTCCTATGGTCACAGTCTTGTTCGTGGCTTTATGTGAAACTGAGAGAGGTATGAATTATTAGGCATAAATGTAACTAAATTAAGGGAATAATTTTGGTCTCTTTTTGCCATAGGATAAAAAAATACTATTCATAAGGTAATTTTCTGCAGTTACGTAGATGATTTCCACTTATAGCACTCTTGACTCAGTGAGGAAAGCAAGAGCATGTCACCTAATCCTCTTCTTCCCTCACTCCTTTCCCAAAGCCATTGCTGGAAGGGTTGGAGTTCAGGCTGGCTTTCGGTTTGAATACTGCGCAGACAGACTTGTCGTATTTTCAATCATCCTTTCATAGGCATCTCCATGCAGATACAATCCTATGAAAGTTTCTAATGGAAAACAATGATTTCATGGTGAAAATTGATATGATTGACGAAAATGATGGGCAGGTAATACTCAATAACACTCACTTTTTTTCTTAAAGAAAACCTTTATTACTTTTTAATCAAGGAATTGGTCATTGTTATTATTTGACTTTTCTTGCGGTTACAGATATATGAAAACGGAAGACCCAAACCAATTAATCTCTCAATCATTATGGTACAAATATTCTACCACCCTTTCACCGGTTAAATATATACATTACATTACCGTCAACTACTTAGTCTTTTATCATCGTATTGCATTTCATCATGCCGATACTTTTTTTAGATCTCAAACACCGTTACTGATTTTTTCGAAGTCAGTCTCCCTTTCAATATTGTTTTTTTATAATACAGTAGCATGCTATCCCCTCTTGAGAGGAATGGAAGATATTTCAGCTTTGAAACTTTTGAATTTTTACACCTTGACATTTGTTTCCTCCGCTCCCGATTGCAGGCAATTAAAATCATTCAGGGGAGGTTGGTTCCACGACGCGCTTTTTCATAGGGGAATAAAAAATTGTAGATTCGATCGTTTGATTCTATATGGACGTTTAACAATACCTTGCTGACTTTGCGATTTGTTTGGGTTACTCTCTTTAAGTAGCACACTGATAAAAATTGACTCTTGTTTTTCAGAAAAGGCGTTACAACTGGTTAAGTCAAAGTCGCTCTGGTTTTCCTATTTGTTAGCACAGCTCGTACTTTGGCCAGCTCAAAAGGGGAGTCCATTTACACATAACACTGTTAGGCACAGAAGCGGCTTTTGCGAAACGATTTGAAATAAAAAATTTGAACCTTATATGTTAATAAATTACGATCTTTTTTGGGTTTATTACAAATGGGACAACTTGTTTCTCTTAACAGGTTTCCTTATAAAGGTTACAGCGGAACAATATTGGAACATCAACTTTAAATATCTTTTAAGCAGTCTTCCATTTATAAGAACAATGGGATTACTTCACCTAGATCTGTAAAGGGAATAAATAAATTATATCGAACGAAAATCACTAACCCCATGGCAGCGTTGTTTTTACATACGTCCAAAATCATAAAAGTCGTGTATTCTAAGTAACCTTTATATGAATGGATTATAGGTAATGCGGTACACACATTAATAATGTTTAGTATTTAATGTTTAGTTTCAATGATGTAAACATTAATTGTACCATCCAGATTTATTAAGAATAGAGAATTTTTAAAGTTTAATTTTTCGAAGCGGTCAAGCAAATCGGCCGAGTGAATAACTATTTGGATATTTCTATAAGTTATCTCAAATCGATTAAATTTCGTGTGAATTGATTTTTTACGAGATTAAAACATCTTTCGAGCCAATTTCAAAAATCAAACACGTCAAATTATATTCGCGCCAAGCCAATTTATGTCCACGTACGAAAACTTTGGTTCGGACTATGAATACAGTATTAATTACGTAATCATCTGTATCGTTTTTTTTCGAAGCGTACAAATTTTGTGGTCGAATACAAAACGGGAGTCAATTAAATAAGAAATAAACCTATCCATTCTTAACAACTAGTGTTTCCCTGTATTTTCGAAAAATTCTTGAGTATAGAGAATTAGCTAGCATGCTAAAAATCTTGTCTAGAGAGAGAAAGAGGAAAATCTATCTATTTACCTTTTTTTTAAATTTAAAATCAAAACCCTCACACAAAAGATACATGACAAAGTTTCTAGAACCAGTTAGAAAGTTAGTTTATCCAATTGTTTTAAAGACGTATCACTTCCGCATACGACTCTTAAAAATCGTCGCAGCACCACCACACGGCGTATTATCATCAAAAAATTTTTAAATCTTTGGAAGGTGTCGCGAAAAAACGCATGGCATTGATTTTCTTAAAATGTTTGTACAATGTTTTATGTTTCTCATATACATAGTGAAACGCTCGGTTATATTATCAATATGAAGCCTTCGTAATTATTTTTGTAATTCAATAACGATTACTGTTGAGTCGTCTTGACAAATATTTTCGTATATAAAAAAAGGGTAGACCTCTCTTCCATATTTTCCAAATCCTCTTCACAAAATTTCTTCGGCCTCACAATTTTAAATACAGTTCCCATCCTTGCACGGAAAAAGCACAAAGCTAAAAGCTATAGTTTTCCTTCGTACACTTCTTTGGGCACAAAAAATCACATTTAATGAATCCATCCATCTCACAGTTCTTGAGTTTCGAGGCTCCCGCGGTCGCCGGAACACATATACTTCTGTTCCCTGACCCCGAGCAGCCTCTCGCCTCCTCAGACATAGACCCCGGTTGGTCCCCTGTACCCAGCCGGAATCACCATCCTTCCTACGCCTACTCCTATCAGGTCCGTGTATTCGTTTGCTGCGATGGTGTCATCCCTCCCTCCTCCCAAAGGCCCTTTGCCTGCCCACACTCCAAACTCCATGTCCTTCCTATGTGCCACACCATTCTGCTGAGTCGAATGAAGACTAGGAAAATGCCTCCTGGGAGGAGGCGGAGGAGGTGCCGTAGGGGTGGGAGTTGGAGTCTCCAGAGAGCCGCAACACTTGTAGTGCCTGGTGCACCTTCTCCCGAACAGTATTGCGAAAACGATCAACAGCAGAAAGGTTGCGGAAGCCATCGCGATGGCCAATACCGTCTCCCAGCTGGGCTCGCACCTGAGCTCTGCTTCGGCGAGACGGGAGAGCAACCTCCCGGCGAGTCTAGGAGGTTCCGCACATCGAGCTCCGTCGAGGAAGGGCTGAGTACCAATGGAGGCGTTGGCCAAAGCGGAGAGCCACATGAGGGAACAGTTGCAACGGAGAGGGTTACCAGCCAGAGAGAGGCTCTTTAGTCTAACGGGGGGAGCGGGAAGCACGGTGGCGTCGAGACCCTCCAGAGCCGCTCCGCGAAGAGTCAGAGTGGTCAATCGGGTGCAGGATGCGAACAAACCCTCCGGTAACCTCTGGAGGTTTGGGTTCCATTCCAGAGAAATGTGTTCCAATTGAGGGGGACACATTGCCGTGACAGCCTGTGGCGAAGATGATGAAGTGATTTCTGGATTAGGCCCGGCAAATGCGGCGGGGTGTATATTGGAGAGAAGCGAGAGCCTCGAAAGGTGTACCCTCTTGAGCGAACGCAAAGGTGAAAAGGCGCCTTCAGGCAAATCTCCGATAGGATTGCCGCTGAGCTCGAGGTCAGATAAATTGGAACCCAAAATTGAGAGAGCCTTCGCCGGGACAGCAGTGAGTCCCGAGTCGCTGAGATCCAAGTGTGATAGGGTTTTGGCAGTGGAAATGAAGGCATTGTCTTCTATGCCACTGGATCCCAAATTCACGTTTCCAGCGAAAGAGAGGGAAGTAAGGCCCGAGGAGGGGAGGGAACCGTCGGGGAGACCAGAAAGGTCATTGCGAGCGAGAATCAAGACCTTCAGCACAGGAAGGTGGGTGAGGAATGAGGTGGGGACCTCTTGCAGTCTGTTTCCGGTGAGATCTAATAGCTCTAGCGAGTGGAGGTGTATTTTACCACCGACATCGCCGTCCCCGACGGAGGTGAGCTGATTGTGCGAGAGATAGAGCTCGTGCAAGGAGCGAAGGCCTGCAATGATAGCGAGGGGGAAGGAGCCTAGGCGGTTCCTCGCGATGTCTAGAACCCTCATGGACTCAGAAAGCCCAATGCCTGCAAATGCATGTCTGGCAACAGCGCTGATGTGGTTGCCGCTGACGTTTAAGGAGGTGAGAGATCCTTGCAGTTGGAAGTTCCTCTCGCCAAGTGATCGAAGTCGGTTGGATGACAGGTCGAGGTGCCGAAGCCTGGCGTAGAAACCAAGGGACTGGTCCACCGAAGATATTCGATTCCCGTGGAGACTGATGCTTTCAACCTATTCGGAAGGTAAACAAAATTTGAGTTAATTTTCTTAGATTGCACATCTTTTAAGGCATAAATAAGACCTGAGATTCAAATACTAACATTATTTAGGAAAATAGTATTCGTTACTATCAGGTCTCGTAATTTAGTTTACGTAATTTACACTTTGTCAATACCACGTTATATTCCAAGAATGCAAGAAAAATTCTCAAGCCTTTCCACTGGCCATACAATCTGAATGGGTAGACCAACGATTGAATTGGGCCGAGATTCGTTTTTACGTGTTTCCGCTTCAATCTAATTCATGCTTCTTTCGTCATCTAGCCATTCTATTTTGACTGTTTGCTGGTGTCTTTGCAACGAAAATTTCTTATCATACTATTTTCTTTCCCCTCCGTTTCCGTTTCGCGATGTATTTGACTCGGGAGCCTGCTTTTACAGTAATTTGTTTGCGCTTCGAGCAGAGAGGAGATGATTATGCTATAAATCCTACCGCCACCACGGAGAAGGCTTAATTTACTTTACTACTACTCTATTTGAAGTGTTTTAGTAAGTCCCTCTTTTGATTATCCCTTCTTCAGGTTTATCTTGGTTGTGGAGCGATACGCATTGTTTTTGTTTTGGTTCGTCAGAGAGCGATGCATCTCCTTCTCAATATCAAATTAACTTAGTTCTACAATCTCGAGTCTTTTTAAAGTTTGATTTTACTATTCGCACATGTAGTTACTAATTAATTTTTGTAATGCAGTTAGCCATAAAATGTTGACATAAACATGACACAAGCATCACGTACTCTGCGTGTAATTTATTTTAATTTCAGCTGGAAACTGAACTTCATGTTCAGCTCCCTCATAGCCTTTCGTGAGAGCTAGTGGAAAGAAGGATATCATGTCGTAAAAATTAATGCCCGAACCAAAAATTCATTCCCATCATGATCATTACAATAGAGCAAATTACTGATGGATAATAATGATGTTAAGAAAGGATTAAAGGAAAGGAAGGTAACTTTGTAGGTTGAAAGTTTTATTGAATATCACGTATTTAAGAATAAGGATTTCTTTTATATAGAGTTATTCTTTTGACACCATAATCATGTAAATAATAAACCTGCATATTTACATTGATTTAAATATAAATCATTCTCAAAAGCTTTTAACTCAGAACTAACCTTCTGAATTCTCCAATTTCTCTCGCTTTTGTTTATAGATTTTTGAGAAATATCTGTCAATATTCCTCTAATTACCTTTTAGATATAAATGTAATATTATTAGCATGTAATATCTCTAGAGGTCAGGTGTAAGAGAGGCCATTTTAGCCTAAGCTCGCCGTAAGAATCATATATATATATATATAAAGCAAATGTCTGTCCGTCCGTTCGTATGTCCGTCCCCCTATTTATCTCAGAAACGGCTTGACTTAGAGATCTGAAACAAACTGAATTGTGTTTCTACGATGCCGACACCCCCAGAAAAACAATTCTCATCTCTGTAAAGGCCCGGGTTCGAACCCAGGAGCACAAAATACGTTTCCAATAGTACGTAAATTACGTTTTCATAACTTGCAGAGGTCGTTTCTTTTACAAAATTAAATTAGAAACAATGGCCCTACGAAATTGAGACAAGTGTCACAAGGAAGGAAAATAATTATATAATCTTATTTTAGCCGTGAATCCATTCACATAAATTCGAACTTTGATAAAATAGACGGAAAATTCGTTAACTTTTTCGGAAATAAAACAACCCATCCCTTTGACGACCAAGGCAATTTTTGTACACTGATTTCGTGAGATATCCCATATAAATGCACGGAGATGATCAGTTAGTATACTTTTCCATAAGAAATGTACGTAAAATAGGTTTTCGTTACCTGCAGAGGTTTTTTCTTTTACAAAATTAAATTAGAATAAATGGTCCTACGAAATCAAGATAAGTGTCAAAAGAAAGGAAAATGATTATAGATTCTTATTTTAGTCGTGAAATATTGATATAGATCCGAACTTTCGAGGAGATTGATAAAACACACTGAAATTTCGTAAAATATTTGGGAAATAAACAACCCATCCCTTTGACGACTAAGGCCATTGTTGAATGTTGATTTCATGAACTATCCCATATAAGAGCACGGGGATAATCAGTTCTTATAATTTTACTTAAAGTAGGCTTTCATGACTTGGAAACAGTAGAATAAATATTATAAATAATTTATATGATAAGAAATATATTGTGTTATTATGATCTTACGGCAGATTTGTTTTGTGCTTAGGAGGACTAGATATATACGATAATAGATATATTTAGAACTAAATTAAGTCCCATCATGATTGACGGGGGCGTTTACTGGTAAACAATAATACTTAAATTTCGTAGGTCGATACTTTTCAATTTATTGACACTGGTTTATTATCAACGACTTAAGTTGAAAGAAATGAATTTTTATTGAATAATAAAATAAAATAAAATTAATTAAAAAATAAATTTATCTAACCACTTTAATATAACAGGACGAATCATACTGCACATTCACACGTGCTGCTTTACCCTTATCTGATCATCTCAGAGCGATTGCTCAACCAGACATGAACCTGCGGTGACTAAATTTTTAACCAAAGAAATAATGATAGACCCATTAGCCTTTTGCTTTTGAAATGTTAAACCTTTCCATCCACGTAACCTACTTCAATGTCACAGTTTTTCCCAATTGAGTCCCTGAAATGCTTCGCACATTGCTTTTCATCTCCATCTAATTCTCAATAATCCATCTTAAATTCTCCTTTTTCGTTTAAAAGTCTTATGCTATTTTATGCAACGACTTCCAACGGAATTCTCTGTCAGTTCCCATTGGTGATGTAAGGTCATTGTGATGTATTGCATACCTCGCACTTTTAATTATGGATTAATTTAATTATAATTTAATTTTTCTACAGTAATAATTGTTAACCTTTGCCACTGAACTATTAACAAGCTCACATTAAATTACAGATAATATTTACGAATTATACTTTTATGTAATAAATCTTCATTGCCACATTTGCAGTAACCCTAATGAACGAGCCTCTATTTCTCTTTTAATTGATTTCTTATGGCATTTATACTCTATTCAGAGTATGGTGATTAAATATCGGACACCAATTCAATCGGACTGAAGTGGTTTTTTTACGCAATATTTCTAAATAGAGCACACAGCAAATGTTATTTTATACGATCACAGTTTCAATAACGTCTGTCTCCTTTTTATTCCTCGAATAAACATTGGACTACAACGAACTTGTCACAGCATTTCCTCATTAACTCTGCTGCATTAGTTTTCCGTCGGAATAGCGCAAAATATCGCTTTGTATTGAAAGAGAACTTCGCAAATCAACCCACGAGATTCAAATCCGCCGCGGTGAAGTCTTTGCAGGATTTATTGTCTCCTCGGACTCTGTTTCCACTTTACCTCCGGATTCAGTTGAATAGGGATGACCTCCAGGGCCGCATCAGTGCACGTAGCGGACAGCGTAAGGTCATCACACTGGCATCGCGGCGGACACAGGGCAGCGCAGTGGCGCCACATCGACGACGCGGCCACCAGAGTAAACAGGAAGCTGGCGAGTAGACCGTGCTGCCCTCCGCGGGACTTCGACGAAGCGCTCTCGCGACGTGAATCCGAGACGCGCTCATGAGCATTTACAGAAACTTGTCCTCGCGTTCTCGAGGAGTTTTCGACGTCCACTCCGGCCTTCCGGGTCCCCGGGCTGTCTGAAGGGTCGTTAGAGCAACGCTGCGTAGTAGATGGGGTCGACTCCAACGACGTGTCAGGGATCGGTTGTCGGTAATGGAGTTGTCTTGAAGAAGAGGCAGGGTGACTTGACAGATGAGGTCTGAAAGCTTCCGAAGTGGAGCAGGTCGCAGAGGAGGGGGTGGAAGTGGAGGTTAGGTCGTCCCGTAAGGTTTTTGGGTGAGGTGAGGGGGCGTGGCATTGGAGGTCGGTTCCATTCCATGGGGACTCGCCGGCCCTGAAGTGGCCGGGCGGCGGCACTGCGGTGACGTATCCCTCAACGCACTCCCCAACTCTGTTGCGGGAAAACTGCTGACGGGGGGCAGGTATGAGGTGAAGATCATCGGCACAACGTTCCTGGGGCCGGTCGGGGCAGCTCTCAGCATCCCAACGGAGTAGGAGAGACGGGGGTGGAGGCGGAGGCGGTGCCGTGGGGGGCGGTGGGTTTGCAGATGGGTTTACAGAGGGGTACGGAATGGCCCGTAGCCTGCGTCGGGTCGCCGGTAGCAGCATTCCTCTTGTTCCCCTCCGGCTCTCTCCTCATGGGATCTGCAAGCGAAGTGATTGATTAGGGCATGAGCACCTTAGCATTTTGGTACAAAGGAGAGAGGGTTGAAGTGTGGACGAACATGGGTGTGGTGCGGTTATGAGTATGCTTCATAGTGGAAGGAAGGCCCTGGAGGAGGGAATTTGTAAGCGGGATATATTATATTTAATTACCACAGGTTTGACCCGTATATGTACATCCAGAGATCTTTTTCTCGTTTCATCAGTAAATGAAATTAATTAAGCTAAGCAGCTTTAACTCGAGCAACATCACTGGAGTGGTAGTGTCTCTTGAAAGCTCCAAGCTAGTTTTCAACTCTAATCATGGCGTAACATTTAGACTCATTGTATGTACACAGCATGAGCTTGTATATAGTAAGTATTTCCTTTATCATCTCACATAAAGTAATCGATGTCTTTAATTACTGTACCTGTTGTATGCCGTTACGTGCAAATAATTTGTAATGGATAACGGGTTCCTAAAATAGTTCTGAATGACTTGAAGTTAAAATCAGGGAACACAAGAAACTAAATAAGTTCTTTGATTGAGTTAAAGCTGCATTCTTACCCATAGGTACCCAAATTTATAATTATGCTAAACAATCTATTTCAAGGATAAAGATATAACAGTAATCCGTATTGATTAGGGTGTAGCATTTAGTGTTATTAATTATCTGATTTTAGAGTATTTTTTACTCACAAATAATACCATTTTCTAGGATTCATATCTTTACTGATGCAAATGCTTTCATCTTGAGACTAAATAGATCGTCAATCGCTTGATGTTATGAAAGTCCGAATCTCATTCTGAATTTGGTTTTGCTTTTCGATTCCAAAAGTTTCCTCTTTTGGAGATAAAAGTGGACGGCAGAGTCTGGAGTATTCGTTTGTCTAGATTGTTCGAGATGGTATCTCCAAGATATTTCACTGAGCCCACTATAACCAAATTCTTTCCGTGGAGACTGCGAATATTCATCTTCATGATGATTTTTTTACGAAAAAGTAAAGTTCGAAACAATGCTTTTACTTTAAGTTTAGTTATGCTTGCAATCTCAACATTTCAATACTCTATCTGAAATGGACAAAACCGTTATATCTCCTTTCCTTTTAATTTCACCGTTAATGACTTCGTAGTCTACAAACATACTTTATCAACCTGAATACCAAGGTTAATATATACTAAGACCAGAAAGGGCCAACAACACGACCCTGCGGGACGCACAAGGTTATTTTAACTGTTTACTTAAATATAAGCGCGAGGATAATCTTCCTCTATTTCATCGGCGACATTGTAAATTTATTTCGGGAGACGCAAAGTTTTAATTTTTGGAGAATTCGTGAGAATTAGTTTTGAGGGAGTCGTTTCACCCTTTTTTCCACATCAGAATTCGGTGGAGAGGCTTCCGGAATGTTAACTCGGAAAAATGACGGTTGCCTAATGAGCTTTGAGCGCGGCTTTGAAGTTGCGAGTTTTTTATCTGACTAATGGACCCAACGCTTCTCTTCCAGATTAAAACCGTGCAGAATAAATTATGCATTAGAGAAAACGCGGCAGTAACGGGAGAAGTCGGACTTGGAAATCAAAGCGACTGGCATTTTTCTGTTTCGACGCTACACGAATCGATGCATTCGATATCGGAGTATAAGGTATTAATGGAGGGATAAAACCTATAATTCGGAAAAAAATCGCGGATTTTAAAAATAAATTTTCAATATCTTTGATTTTTCATCAGAAAAACTTTCAAAAATTACTCAGTCGAGGACTGATATTAATTATTTAACGTTTATAATTCTATAGAGAACATACTTTGATAAAAAAATCATTTTTTTCATAGGTGATAAACATGGAATATGCTCAAAGTTTTAAATATTTGCACTTCCGTTCTTAAGTAAGCTGATTCGTAGGTCAGAACGGGGTCTTACACCGAATTGTATCTACCGACTTACTTTCTCTGTATTTAAAATAGAGATTACCTATTAAAATTAGTCTTCTTTCAAACAATCATTATTTAACACTTATAAAAAAGAATGAGAAAGAAATATAATGCTTGAAGAAACCACACATCCAACTATAAAGCAATGATAAATTCA
>KZ308334.1:874162-889302 GCA_000376725.2 Ladona fulva | reverse complement strand
GAAAGACAAAATAGATCCCTCTGCACTATCGGGGGTCTACGAGCTGCAGTGTGAAACCTGCCCCCTTCGTTACCGAGGACAGAGTGGTAGGTCGGTAATGAAAAGAGCCGAAGAACATCAAAGAAGCTATCGTTTAAGAAATCCGGATGCCTCAGCGTTTGCAGCCCACCTGCTGGAGAGCGGACATTGCAGTACCTTTGTACCTAAGATCCTCCACCGGGAGTCGAAGGGGAGAAAGCTGGACGCCCTTGAAATAATAGAAATCACTTCTGAGGAAAACCTCACGAATGAATATAAGTTTCAAAACCCTTCCCCTCTCCTTACCCTCCCCTCAAAGTTCTCTTAACTATATATATATGCTGCTACCTTCCTTACCCTTTACCTGAAGATGGCCTTTGCGCCGAAACCGGTCGAAAATAAAACCAAATAGTGTGGAAGTTTACGAAGTTTTATTTTTCATAATCTTTAAAACTTACATAGTTAAATATATTCATTGAAGGAAATTAAAATTGGCCAGTATCATATAAAAAATTGCTCTGAGTGGCATAAACTGTTTGAATTCATCCAGTTGTATCTGTCCAGTCCATCAAAAAATGCACATGTTTTATTCGGCATTATTTCAGTGGTGCTAGTTATTTATTTTATTCCTAATAAATTGTCGAATGAAACTGTCGTTAGAAATTACTCTAATAAGTCTCAACTAATCTTGGTTAAAACTTTTTAAGTTTTCCATTATAATTCGGATCCACATTAACTTTAACAGAAATACGTTCGCGGCTCATCTGCTAGTTTGCCGATCTCTCGGATAAAAGGGCCATGGCATAGTATGGTAATTAGCATTAGCTTCACTGAATAAACTACTAATTTGAGTTGTATTGAATCATTTTAGGGTACCTAAATCATGTCAGACCATGGCTTCAGCATGCGTCATTACATAGAGCATAATATTGTAATTATTAAAACAATAAAAGGTCTGATTCGGTAAAAATAAAAGTCAGCACCTCTCCATCCTCCGCTTAACCTTTGTGGCAGTAAGATTCGGTATTCCATACCAAGCCTCTTTGTGCCCACGCGTAAAACCACGTAGATGACTAAGTCATGAATCACATTTTACGGCTAAGAAAGTATATCATTCCAGGAGCAAAGGCAGAAGTAGTGTGAGTATCAAAAGAACGTAGATAAATCCCGAGGGACTTGATACATCGCAGTTTAACAGTGTGAGCGATAGGGAGAATGAAAGAGAAGATGGGTACCCTATGAGAAAATCTCTCTCCAAATCGATATCTTCCTGGAAATTTTTTTCCTGCCTTTCTTTCCGCTCGCGTCCGACAGATATCCCGAAAAAATGTTTTCCTAACGCAGCTCCTCATCGGTAACGTGAAGCGTCTCAGCTCTTAAAAATCTTTCCTCACGTTCCTCTCACCTCCATCTTACTCCCACCATTCCCTTCTCCTTTCTTTTACCTTTAATCTTTTGATGTTTCTTTACATACGATAACTAACTATTTCAATGCCATTTTCCAAGATAAATAAAAATACGATTAGTTGATTTCAAGCTTAAGTGAGTTGGATTTTCAGCTACGGTATTCGTTTAAATTCGTTTGGAGTCAGCCATGCTCTGAAATGTCCCTTAAGCGAGTACAGAGATACCTGAGTAAAAAAATTAAATACCTGCAGAATTGAAAGATAACGGTGATTTAAATTGTGTCATTCGGAGTATAGCAAAGAATGCGGATTAGGTTAAAAGGTGCGGATTAATCCCATTAGGTTTCTCATCCACATAAGGAGCATCATAAAGACTCTTCTAAGAAACTCTCAATGCTTACTTTTTCATGACCAAGTGAAAAATATCGACATACGTATAAGTATATTATACGTGTATTATACATTGCTCAGAAAGCGGAAGACCTAGGTTCGAATCCCAGACAGGTCGATTTTTTCACTTCTGATTATCCTTGGTTAACTTTAACACCATTTCCACATTTTTAAGACTTTCACGTTTTTATAGAAGCATCTGAGTTCTACCTTCTTACTTTTAGAAAACTTTAGATTCATCGAATAGTTGTAGGTAGGTATTCTTTTGTCATTCCTAGTGCCTCTAAATTAGGATATCCCTACCCTAAGCTCTCTTAGGCATGAAACAACGGAAAATCTTTGTGATAGAATTACACACTGTCTCTCTATTTTCTCCATAAGCACCAAAAAAGTACCCTGCAGTTAAAGGAATAACAAGTGTGAAAAATAGCGTGGCTATACGTAGCGTGGCTTGTGTGGCCGGTGCTTCCATGAAGCCATGACATCGAACGATGCCACCATGTGGATGAACTCGCAACGTCCTTTGCCCATATACTCTCTCGAATGGCTTGGATAAATGCTCTGCCGGGGTAGCTCAACGGACAGAGCTCCTAACCGGCGATTGGGAGACCCGAGTTCGATTCCCGGTCCCTTCAGACTCTCTTCAAGTCCATTCTTCCTTGGGATAAGTAATACGTATTTTCGAATCGTAAGAGATTGCTTTTTCCTATTACCATACCTCAATGAGTGGGATATCATTTTTTCTGGCGGTGATACTATGAAATTTAATGTGGTTTGAGTGGTGGTACATTATTGCACTTATCTTGAAGATTTATGAAAAGATTTCACGCAAAGGGTCATTTTGTTGCAGTTATATGGAAGTTTTACATTCACAGTATTCTGGTTTATTTAGAAAGCAAGACCAAAAAAGCTCAGTCTACATCATTCCCTCTGCAAAGTCTTTCGTGAATAGAGATGGAGGGGTTGAGGATTCAACAAACCGTCAGGGAGGTAACCCCGCTACCACACGCCAACGAACGGCTGGCTAGGTATCAATGTAAATTCAGATAACTTTACTTACCAGAATTATTATTTTTAGCTATTATTTTCCAATGGCGCACTCACACAGAGTATTCATTTGCAAACTTTAGAACGAGGGGACCGAATTTAAAGATTCACTAACCAGCGGGTGTCACGTATTTTTCACGCAGACTTCTCGAAATTTTCACCTCTGAGCTCATTCCGCGGTGGATTTGATCCCGAGATATCCTTCCACCTCTCCGCACAAGTATTCTTCCCCCGTGATCCTATTTCTCGCTTCTATTTCCATCTCTGTCCTTTTTCCTTTCCCCCTTTTTCCATTGCACACATCATCGCAACGTTTACTGCGTGGACCTTTCTTCTGTTCCTGTCGAAAGAACCTAGACTTCGTCGCAGTTCCCATATCATCGTTGCCAATACTGTATGAAAGGGTAGACGGAGGCGCTGCAGAATGGAAGGAGGACATTTGGAGTGGATGGGTGAGGGAATGCTAGGAGGTGAAACGTACGGCTGGGGAAGGGGGAGCTTAACGTGTTTCAAAGATGTAAGGCTTCCAGAGCTTTTCTCTTTTGCTTCGCACCTTACCGCGCTCTTACCCCACCTCTCGGGTGGACTGCCACCGCAAAGACAAAGGAAAGGAGGCGACGGAGTATCTCGCCGCTCGGAATGTATAACGTGGAAAAAATACTGAATGGAAGAAACTGTGGGAGAGGTGCTGGGGAAGGGATGGGCGAACACTTTGTGTTCAACGGAGATGAGAGACGGTTAGAGGGGAAAAATCCCGCAGAATAGCGCCGAAATGAATATTTGAGTTTTAACGAATCTATCTCGGATGATAACGAGAGCGTGAAATTGTAGGGGGATTTTTATCAAAAGGTGGTGAACAACATAAAAGATCTGCACATATGCAAGGTACTGCACAAAATCCGCACTTCTCAAATGAAGACTGATGCGTATTTCATGAAGTTGGAATCGATACGAATGGATTAAGTTAAAAGTAAGCTAAAATTAAATATTTAACTACATTAAATCTATACGTAAGGATTAAGGAAAGGTTTGCAAATGATGATACCGTCGATCACTTCTTTAGAAATACGCAAAAATAACATTAGTGAGAGCACGTTTATTCCAGTCGATTTGTTCTCTTTTTATACATGCTATGTTTCTTCTCATCGTGTTCACATTTACAATAGCAGTTTTCAGCAACCTGTTTGAGATATCCAGGTATATAATAGTAAGCAAGGAACTAAAATAGTAATTAATCGAGCAGCAAAGTTAGAATTAGGCTCTAGCTTAGCCGTAAAAACATTTCTGAAGAAAACGTTTGGTAAAATTGATAGTTACAATCAATATTCGCATGCTATCTTTTATTTGCATATCAATACTTTAGCTGTGAGAATAACTGCACTATGTTGTGTGTACTTTCAAAGGTTTGTGCAGGGAAATTATCTAAACGTGCGATTTACAGTCATTTATGGAAAAAGCATAATATAGGTCATCCACGACGCAGCCTAACCAGTGCATAAAATCTACCATTTGGGTTAAGAAAACAATGACAATATGTACTCGACCAGTCAGACTCAACTCAACCACAATATGCAATTATGAATTAATTTACACTTAATAATATTTTAGAACGTTTTAATGCTCTTTTGCTCTGGCGCTAGGATTATAACACGCCTGTTTGCAAGTAGAAGATTGTATTGCTTATAGTACTAGTTGTATTGAAGTTGTAAGTAGGTACCATTTTTCACATGTAACGCTGAGGAGGCGTTGTGTGGTACTAGTATCAAACCTTAGCCGTATTTAAGTAGTAGTATTAGTAATTACTAAGGCATCCAAACCTTTGTATTATCTCTAATGAAAGCATGTTTTCATTTGATTAGTTATGAAGTGAAAACGAAACGATATATTCTTGGGTTTTGAAGTTATAACAGTTGTTTCCACTCACAAGATTTTCAGCCAAACTTATCAAAACCTGCTATATGACAATTTATTCATTCCTATAAAAATAAGATAAATATATATTCATTATATATATCTTTGTACCCGACTTTTCGGTTTAATTCTTCGTTTGAAATACGCTCAGTGAAACGCTTAAAGATGTGCTTTATTTAAAGCGAAGGTGAAGAAACATTTTGATCAACGATTCAATAAGCACCTATTCAACTGAAAGGGACATAGTTAAGGAAGTAGGTTTCAAAGCCTTAATAAACATTTCTGCAGCAACCAAGGCTATAAAAGTCAGAAATACTTTCGAGACGGAGAAAACACAAAACTCCGAAACAATTAATATATAAGCACATGAAANGTGAAAACGAAACGATATATTCTTGGGTTTTGAAGTTATAACAGTTGTTTCCACTCACAAGATTTTCAGCCAAACTTATCAAAACCTGCTATATGACAATTTATTCATTCCTATAAAAAAAAAACGAAAAACCCCGCTGCTTACATAAATCTCAAGGATATCAAAATTGGCAGCAATGCATTTTTCATTCGATAAAAATTTGCCCTTCCAAAATCTCCGCAAAACTTCTCGAACAGTATGAATAACCTTTTACGAACTGGCGACGTTATATCGATGCGTTAAGTGACCACATCACTAGCTTCAAGAAATGCTCCGCCAGCTACGGCAATAAATTGGCTGGCTTGGCAATCCTGGTGGAAAGTTTCTGGAAGTGGAGAGAAAAGGAAGAGAGTCTGTGAATGTCCGTAAAACCACCTGTGTCGTGAGGAAGGCTCTTCAAGAGTGGAGGGGAGCGAAAAGGGTTTGGAAGGGGGAGCTGGGATGAATGAGTCCGGAAGAATGATCCTGCTGCAGGGGGTGTCATTCCTTCATATATATTTTCCCCTCTTCACTTCTCCTTCCTTTCCTTTCTTTTCCTTCGTGCTCTGAGAAATGGATGGCGTCAAAGCTAGGTTACCACCTAGAGTAGAAAGATGGGGTCTTTAGAAGAAATGTGCCGCGCCGAAAGCACGGTGCGTTCGGAAAAATCCTACTCACTTTTTGCAATGGCGTGGCTGGAATGGAACGGCAGAGAGAGAATTATGGAATGGAAGGGTATGAATGAAATAAAGAACTAAGAGAGGGGGTAGTGCGGTGGTGAATCTGCGGCCGGAGTTATTTGGGCAGTAGTATTGACCCTAAAACCCGACGCCGCAATGTTGGATTTAAGGAGAGCTAATGACTATGATCTCCACGTATTTTCCTATTGAATGTTTGCTTTGGGAATTAATTCCGTGGTTCGATGTGGGTGCCAACGATAAATAGCGGATCCCAAATTTTAATCCTAGGTTAAATACGGTAATTTTTAATTTGATCTGTTGGTTTTAAATGATCAACTCCTTCGGAAATTGTGATTTATGGGGGGATCCACCATCACAAGTGTTATGAACGTCTTAGTAATTTTCGTAACAGCGCCTTTAAAATATGAAGAAAGATGATTCTTTCAAGCTTATAGACTAGGGATGGCCAATCTAAGGTACATTAGCTAAAAGTGGCCCATTACGGGATTATAAGTGGCGAATAGAACGCAGAGAGAAAT
Source organism: Ladona fulva (assembly GCA_000376725.2). Classification (NCBI taxonomy): domain Eukaryota; kingdom Metazoa; phylum Arthropoda; class Insecta; order Odonata; family Libellulidae; genus Ladona; species Ladona fulva. Next base: position 882,920 of record KZ308334.1, on the reverse strand, counting down.
TAAAAATAAATTTCTGACATTCTACATATATACGCCCAAATCTCGTCTACTTTCAAAGCATAACCTATCGCTGAACTTTAGCGTCCATTATAGAAGTTGGTGTTGTTAAAGGCGCTTCGACAGCAATGTTCATTTTGAGCATGTGGGCTCCTACCGAGACCGCTATCATCAAAGCTGTACCTGTATTAATGTATTAATACATTGTATTTTTTATGGCGCATCTAAAAAGATATGACGCAATTAACAAATGAGCTACAAAAGGTTGGCTATCCCAGTCCTAACATAAAAATGATGCAATATCGATACGATAAGACTAATTTTCATTGTTTTTATGAGTGGTATTCAGCAGATAAGGAATTTCTTAAATAGTCGGATGAAAAGGAAATCAATGGCCTTATTTTACATTTCCTTACATTTCTTTACCACCAAGGATTATGACATACGTAGAGTGAAAAAATTAAGAAGTTTAAAGATTGGACGTTAAAAATTGGTTCAGCGACGGAGGATTCTGTAAGAACTTATTTCGATTTATAAATTCGAGATAAAAATTTCAGCGCTGACGCTCGATCAATATCTTTCAATTTGAAAATAATGGTTTGTCAATATTCATTTAATGCCTTCTGAAGCACAAGCATATAGGGCGCTCACTCTCAAATCTGCCAATCAATAGCTACATGCGTCACTCTAATTTTAAATTTTACATAATTTTGGTTACCACGTAGTTAAACGTGCTAAAAAATATATACTGAAGTTGATCATGCTATAATCAACTGAAAACAATTAGAAGGAAAAACGGAAAGAAAGGTCGCTAAAACATGCACACAATCTTGATAAAATATTCATAAAACAAATCTGCCGGGGAGGGAAAATTCTAATTTCTTTCCGACCAAATCATCTCAACAGAAATTATATCAATCGGAAAATACGTTTCGATATTTTTTCTTGGTAATTTTCCAAGTGGAATACAGGTGCGGGGAAGATTGAAAAGAGTCGGACCCTGGATAAATCCTATAAGATAGTTACAAAGTAAAAGGATACCCAATGAGCTTAAAAGGAAAAGGACCTGGAGGAAAATCGGATGCGCCCCGTTCGAAAATAAAGCAATTGTGCGCAGTTTATTCCGGTCCTCTTTCCTCAGCCCTTCTTTCTAATTCCCCTTTTAAATATTTCATCTCGAGCCGCTTCCATTCATTCCCCACAATTTTTTGATTCACCCATCCCTCAATCAACTTTCCATATCAAAAAGTTGGAGTTGAATTACTTCGGCACATTAAAAATCGTAAATAGCTCCGCGTACGGGAGATTAAATTCGGAGAGGAATAAAATGTTCTAGCGGATACTTTGGAGATTGCGATGTTTATTTTTCGCCTCTCTCATCCATCCTTTGTGCGTCGTCTCTAAGTCTCCATTTTGCTGTCTTTCAAACGCCAATTCCCTCCAGTTCCTCCTTCCACCGTCATTTTCACCCTCCCACTTACTGTCTTCCTCTGAAGACCGTCTCCGAATCCTACCCTCTCACGAAAGGTAGCTTTAACAGGGCATCCTGTGGGAGAAGAAATATTGGGCCTTATTCTTCCCTTATTCCAACTTAACCCCTTCCTCTCCCAAGCGGTTCCATCCCCACTCCTTCGAAACCCTTTTCCTCTCTCCTTATTTTATCCTTCTGCCTCCTTTTCAAGAATGCCACCCCCCGATCCTCCGTCGTTTCGCCACGCCCCACTCAATTACGCTGTCCTCATTTCCTACCCCGACTCCACGACTTTTCCTTCTCTCTCCCTTACTAACCTTTCTCTTCAGCTTCCTTTTCTGGATCCCCATGCCCCACCCACCCTCCCTTTCGCCCATCGCTATAGTTCTATTCCTCGGAGGTACCGAGAAAATTCTCCTGGATATCACCCTTCCTTTATTTCCACCCCCTCGGCACCTTTTCTCCTTTTACTCTCGAATTGTTAGAGGCCAGGAGAAGTCCTACAGCGCGCTAATTCGAATCTTCTCCCGCGTTTGGAAATTGTCGAATTAGCCCGAGAGAACTCACTCGTGAAACCGTCCCCGTGAGGGTATTCTCTCGAATCATCTTCATGCGCGAATCCGCGGGAGTGGGACGACCTCGCCTTTTTGTTTCCTCTCCGTTCGACGTACGTGAGGCATTTCTGGGTTCCCTATGCGGTCATCTAGTCGTAAAACGTGAATCCAAGCCAGATGCTGCTCTCGGTACGTTACGGTGAGCGAGTGCGGCATCTGGTTCAATTGGGCCCATTTTTTTCTCTTGGGTATCGTCTGTGAATTAGATGAGCGAATGATTCATTATTTAGCGCTTATAAGGAGCGTGATGCATGGGAGCCGTGTTTCGCAGACTGAGCAATTCGAAGCGAGAGGTTATAGTGGAAGGGCTAGAAATGTTCTGGGCAAATTGGTCTTAGTTGCTCTTTGGTTCGATGTTGTAAGGGTGCGACCTGAGAGCGTTAAATAATGAGAATCTGTAGAAAATTTGACAGCATTCACTATGCATATCATAAGAGGAATCTTATTCCAAATTTAAGGCATAACTATCCTTTCATGTATTCTCGTTAACAAGATGGTGACTATTTTTGTTCATCATATCTTCGGCGGTGCCATTCTGCTTTGCAGCAAATAATGGTTGGACATTAAACAAGACCGTCTCGGACTTAACTTGGTGGTTATCAATGTATACGTTACACATACAAATGTAATATTATATATTATGTGGTTTGTAAAATTAAAAACTGTCGCTTATTGCTTTTGTTTTAGTTATGGTTAAGCATGTTTAGAAATATATTTCAGCGGATAATATCTTAGGAAAAAAATTTCGAATAATTTCCTAAGGAATACTTTGTTAAAACTTCATACTAAACTTTTCGACATTCTAATTTTATTACTTCTGAATCTATTACAACCCAGTGCAATAACGAACCCAAAGCATATCTTTAATGCGCGTATAAGATAAGTTTAATATTATAAAAATAAGCCGTGAGTTTTCAACAATTGTTCAAAGAATAGATCGATATCGGCTCTTTGACGAAGCAAATTTAATTCTTTGGAAATCATGTTATTAAAATATTTAATTTGTAATAACTTCCTTTCTCTTTCGATTGTGTGACAATTCTTGCAATCCTTACCTCTTATGGATTTGGAATAATTATTTTTAATTTAACTCTTCAACTCCTACCTTCATTTTGCACACTCTGATAAAGAATTTCGTGTCTAAATATTTTATAAGTAGTTTAATTTATATTCACTCTGAATGCTTACTCGATTTACTTAAGACTTGATAATTTGGAGTTGCTACTCTCCATTTCGAAAATTCATCCATACAAAAAAATTCTAATTACTTTTAAAAGTTGCTCATGGGCGAAAATATACGGCATTTAATGTAAAGATTCGCAAATATCAGAGTTATCGAATATGACTTTGCGTAGATTCTCATAAGATCTGAATGATGGAAGCTAATTTGAAAGACGAGCGTAACCATTTCCTAGTCCCATATTAATTAAGCTATTGGCTTCGTTTTCAATTGGTACTGAACGTTTATGAAAACAGAATACGTCCATACATTCTGAACAATGCAAATGAGCCGTGAGAAGCTCTTCTTGATTCGCACGAAGCACTTCTTTTCTCGAGCCGAAGTCAATTTCTTTCCTTCGCTGAATCATTTCGATCGACTTTCATTTCGTTCGGAAGAAGCATCGAAATGCCTCCATCTAGGAGCGAAAATATTGGTCTGGCCCATTTTGGCTTGAAGAGCTATATGGCACGACGTGGAGAAACACAAGAGAATGCGAACCTTCCGAACTAAATGAAGGCCTTTTTGAACCTCACTACTCTCTTAGGTTCGAATGCGTTCCTTCCACTCCTAGTGAAGCAGTTGCCTCACACCCCTTTTTCTCGTGCGCTAGCTCGCTTTTGTGTATTTTCTCCGGGAGCTCTCATCGCCCGCCATCTCTATGTGAAAATAAGAAGCTTCTCCGAGCCTTATCTTCCGGTATCATTACCCCGAAAGCTTCGTCGCTCTATTTCTTCCTTTAACAGTCTTCCGGCCAGCTGGTGAATCTACCAGCTATTTCGCCACTCTGCCGACTCATTTATCTCCGAGACTTCTCTCCCACTCTCTATCTTCCCTCCCCCGCCTCCTATTAATTTTCCGTCTCCCTCTCTGAGTTGCCAAAATACAACTTTAATACTCCACTATAGTCAATTAGCAATAATTCAAAATTCCGATAAAATTATATTTAAAAATCCTAATCTAGCAAATTGACTAAGCTCCAGCAACGGTACTAGAAATTTACTCACAGCTCTTAGAGAAATAAATGACAAATAAGAGTATTAATATTGATGCTTAGTATTATTGTTGCCAGTTGTTTTTCATATACCACGGATTTCATTTACTTCCATAGATTAGAGTGTTCAATTAATAATACTTAAAATGAATTTCAATGTAATTATATTACATTTTCAAAGAAAGAACACTGAATTATATCCACCACAAGTTTATTTCACGACCTTTTCCGTGAACGGGTTGACATCTTCTGGCCCCTGGACTGTGGTTGAAATTATTCCGTGTTCTTCTTTGAAAGTGTGTGCAAATTTTCACGAAGTCACGCTTGATTATATTAACCCTCGAAGGACTGACATATTGTAATGCAATATGTGGTAAACAGACAAAAGTACGATTAGAATAAATACAAACAGGATACTTAAATATTTATTTGCTTGTCCAAATAATCGTCCTCCACATTATTAAGAGTGTGCTTGAATTGTATTTTCGGTCGATACAACATCTGCTGATACATTGTGACGCCAGTTATTACGTCCATTACTTTGCAAGTAATCGCGAAACGAATCTGCCGAAAAAAGTCGTTTTTTCCAGCTAAGGACATTCCTAAGCTAATGAACTTCCTCCAGATGCAGCGAGATACAATAATAATGTTAAAAATGCCCCTGCTTTCACTCTAAAGAGTTATGAATATTTCGGCTCCATTATTATTTATTCATCACTTTCATGATTTCCATCATGATGCCTTTCGTGGTATTTTTCTGGTACGTAAAATGCGATAGTATTTTAGATAGAAATTCGTATCGATGTTATCCTAATGAATTGATTTCGAAACGCTGCCGTTGATTTGGTTAACTAAGATCCACCGAGCGCAACATGTGCGCCTGAGAGTTGTGGGAATGGCGGGAGTGAGGTTAATCTACGTTAGTGTTGCACTTCCTTGATGGAACTCCGCAAACTATACTCTGAATCGAATGTAAAACTGTGCTGAATCCTTTACTCGAATTTTTTTCCAAAGTGTACTACGACTTTATTCTCATTTTAATCATTACCACAAGTTGTTACGTAAGTCTATTCCGTAGTAAACTGAAAAAATGATGGCATATCTCAGTCATCAACATCAGAGATTGAGTCCGATGATGTGATGTGATGATGACGTTGACGTGCACTGGGATGAAATGAGGTTGGGAACATCCTCCCTATATATTCCTATTACATTAATTTTGAACACCTATGTAAACATTTATAAATCTATTAGTTTCTAATATGCAAAATTTTATTTAACTGTTAAGAATAAGAATGTACATATGTATTCCTAATTTTCTCTCTTCCCTGTTTTTTGTCTTTATTTTAATTAGTATTTCTGTGATATTTAGCATTTGCATGTAATCTTAAATAGATAGCCGGACAAGATTATGTAATCTTTTGGCTATAACAAGAATCCTAAGATGTTTATTATTTTATAAATCTTGGTAAATTGCATTATTTATGTATCTGAAAAAAAAGTGGAAGATACTGGTTCGAATCGCAATCACATATTACTTTTTTCTGATTTGCTTTTTAAAGTTAAAAATATTTCAAATATTTCAGTTTAAAATATTTGGGTTTTCTCAGGCGCAAATCGTGCAGCTCACACATATTTATAGATCATTTTCTGAGAACTTCCGTAGATTAATTTCAAACACTTGAGGCCAATTCACAAATAGAAGAAATGAAAGAGAAAAACAGTCTGCCGTAGCCAGTTTCAAGCCCCAGCCATGGCAGGCTTCACCTCTTTCATTTCTTCAGCTAAAGTCAAGCATTCCGTTTTCGATATCTTATTTACCTATTCACAAGTAGGTAAGCGTATGAACTTCCTTTGAAAAGGAATGGCTCTATGAGAAAATTTCGTCCCGTAAAGAAATGTTGGTGTTATTTGAAATTTTATATTAGTGATACTCTTTCATTATATTCCGAATCCTATTCTTGTCACTAATAAAGAGTATACGAGCGACAGAAATCGCATCGCAGAATGGCATTATTCTTTATATTTTTTCATATCAATGGTTTAATCGTCACAATAACTGCGGTTAGGCTGTAAGGCTGGTGGCAGTTTTATACCAATACATTCATACATAGAATAGATACATACAATATTTACACAATAGAAATATAAACACCCAATAGACAAATGACGTACAAGTAAATAAGGAGTAAGCTTTTACTGGATTTTTCGGAGTTCTTTCTTACTTATTTACTTAGTGTTCGTACTTTTAAAAAGCCTTACACTAGAGGTCCGCAGGATTGAACATTATGAGTGCATTGGCCCGTGAGGTCCAAAAGGTTGGCGGCCGCCACCTTAGAGAAACACAGTTGGCTGCCAATGTATTTTTTAAGCGTGTTGGCATAAGTCGAAGTTGAATGAATGAGTATTTTCATAGATGTAGATGTAATCGTTCCTTTTTCTCCTGTGCCTTTCAGATCCTTCTCTGCCTTCTATTTCCCCCAAATCCTGCTTCAACTTCCCTTCCACTCTCCACTACACTCTTCCACTTATTTTCTTCTCTAATCTCTTCACCGCACACATGAACACATTCTTCCGATTCCCTTTTTTCTCGATATTTTTCTTTCCCGCCCATTCCCCTCGTTCCGCTCTTTTCCTTTTGGGACTCCCCGCTTAATACATTCACAAACAAGACCGTCACTAATGCATTTTTCCACTCCGGTCCGCTCCAAATTATTTCCCGGCGGTCTTTATTTATTCAGAGATTCATCAACTCGTATTGCCGCTATTGCGTTTGAATTCGATTTACTCTTTTGGGCTTGTCGCATCCTTCTCATAAATCGGCCGCTAACCAACTATTCAGTCGAGTAATGTTTTTAAAATATACATCACCACTTTTTTATCGTTCTCCGTTGCGAATCCAATTTCGCCCGCCAATTTTTCCCCTGGTTATTTTAATTTCTGCACAAACATTTACACGCGTTTTAAACTCGTTTTCCGTTTTACGTCCGATTTCAAAATAGATAAGAATGCTTATTTTGAGCGATTGATTTTGGTGGATATCATAATAAGACACTAAAATACCATTCCCAACTTGCTGTTTAGATAATTTTATTTACCCAATTGAACAAACTCATTTGTCTTTTCATTAAATAAACATGATTGCAAAAAGTACATGATATATGCACTCTATGCATATATCAAAAATGTGCATGATGCATCCCATTGCACAACATACGAGTAATCCTTATTTACTGCCACAAACGTGTTAGTTTAAATCAATAGTTATTGCGCTGGACTTGTGAGTTGGATATTAATTATAATTAAATACTATCGCAGTTTTAGCTGGAGGTCATGATAAATTCTTTGATATAATGGTTGGTTTCCTAATTAATGTAAATGTATTAATTTTTAGAGGAAAACGGATGAATTCAAATTATATATATTTAGTGGTTTCCAATCGCGATTTCAAATTAGAAAATTCGATAAACACCAAGTAAATCGTAAGTCATGCAAGATTTATTATCGGCATCGCATTGTTTGTACAAACAACCGTTCATTTAGATTTCGATTACTGGAATCTGCAATTCGTACTCGTTCCTAGTCGAAAAATTCCCTTTACTCTCATAAAAGAGCTTGTAAATTCGCAAATGTCGTAAAAATAGTGAAAAAATGGCGATTTATTAATCGACAGTTGTGTAACCCTTCCAACACATCGGGAGGTATGTTAGCAGGGATAATTCGTTAAGCTTTGGTTTTTAATGAGTGCCGCGGTTAAAAATTATCCGGAGCAGCGATGAACGTATCCGATAAATGCATAACACATGGGATCGATTTGGCGTGAGAGAGAAAATTTCGTATAAAGTTTAGAGCACTGAGGCGTCAAGGGAAGCCATGCGACCTCACGTTATTCGGGCTGGTCTGCGATATCTTCCTTATCCTGTATTTTTACCTCTTCGAGATGGAATCGTTTTTCTGAAAACGAATAGCCGTATTTTACGGAACTCTCAAGTGGAGGACGGTAATGGTTACCTAGGGAATAGAGTAACACGATGACCTACTATTCAGAAAGCCATTTCCGATCTGGGCTTGCGACATAAGGCTTCAAGATATCGCCCCTTCACGGTTCATTATCGGAAAAATTTGAAGTCATATCCAGAATTTACTGCGGAATCTGTGTTTTTCCACTTTTAAAAGGCTGCTTCTGTTTTCAGTATGCTTTGGGTCACGTGAGGAATTAATGAATGTGTCAGGTTGATGAAAGTTGCCAAAATATTCTGCTAAAAAGTACAGGGACAGTTGTGCAAGAAAATATTAGTAGTAGTAGTAGTATTGTTAAAAGTGCTTCGACAGCTTAGGTCATTTCGCACGTGGGCCCCCACCGAAGTCGAACGCGTTGCCCACTTGGCTATCCGGGAGCCTAAGAAAATATTATTGATCAACATAATCCAATAAACTTTTTATTAAAAGTGTATAATATATTA
>KZ308334.1:860597-873997 GCA_000376725.2 Ladona fulva | reverse complement strand
ATTTAATAATACACTATTAAAATTTATTATTCTTAATTAATTACTAAATTTTGAATTAAATTATATTAAAATTTAGGCCGTTTCTACAGTTGTACCAAATATGCTGGAAATAGTCCTTACATTGAAAAAAAGGTTACAAAAATAGTTAACGTTACACTGGTGAAACGCCTCTGAACTAAACCGTGCTCGAAGACATCCTCTTTAGCTTTTAATGGTTTTAGGATTAGCGATTGCTCGAATAACGGCATAGTAAAAAAAGGCTTTTGAGATATCCTCATTCATGGAATTTTTCCTTTACATTGAGACGTGTCAAATTCCTGCCATTGATTAGAAGATCCTTTCGTAAACAAAGGACCAATCTATTTCTCTAGATATTCTATCTAAATGTATCTCCCATTGTAAATAAATAAGCAGGTTATCATATCCCATTTTTTCATTGTGATTCTTATCATTGATATCAACTTGCACAGTTTTATTGGTAATTTTTTCATTATTGTTCAGCCTTACGTTTGGCCGGGAGAAAAGAAAACCATTATTGTATTTTTGGATCAACCCACACTTGGTTAAACATGAAAAGCCATGGTTATTGTTTACAGTTAAATTGTTCCATGAAAAATATTATTATTTCCATTCTGAATGTGGTATTTGAAATTCTATCGTTTTTTATTGCAAACATATTATTTCACAAATAATTTCTTTCTACTTGGTATTGGAATACGTCGAATTGCATGTGTCTTGCATACAGTTAAATTTCGAGCTTTGCAATCCAAATTTACCGATTCTCTTACATAGATATCCCTTATAAGAATAACATCCTTTGTCTGTCTTTCATCCTTTATTTATGATTAGAAAAGACTGAAGACTGAACAATACTTCGTTTTCGTATTTGGCAGAACATAGGCTATCAAAAATGACATCAATGGATTCAAGGCTGGATTCTTGTGTTCATTTCACCAACGCATTGATGATTTCGGCTATAATGGCCAATTTATGATAAATTCCTATAGCTAACGAATATTCTTTTACGTGTTTTGGATTGCCTGTGAGCAAGAAATCGGTCAACGAATGCTTTAGAGAATTCTCGCTCAAGTAGATTAGTAGCGCGGAAATTATTCATAAACAATCGAAGCAGAATGATAGATAAAACGATAATAATATTATCATCCCTCCTAACACACGCCGAAAAGTGTTTTGTGACTTACATAGATATCATTAATATAAAATACAAATAAAAATATTTTTGCAGTATTTAGGCGTAATTTAAAATTAAAAACCTATGAACAATGGCATCTAGGTTAAAGAAGCAATGCCAAAAATAATCGTCTTCGGTATCTTTGGCTTTAGGAAATTAATGTAAATTGATCGACAATCCATCCAATTTACTACCCTCTTCAATCAGGAGCGAAAGTTGAATCTATCTTTTGCCGAAGCCTAGACACCTTCCTACGATGGCATTTACTTCTGGTTCTTAAGAGTCGGTTCGAATTTTCCGAAGCGGATTTGGTAGCTTAGTATTTTCATGTTCTGTTTCAGCTCCGTAATGATGGCTCATTTTTTCTCTTCCCTTCCCTTTGGTCGCGTTCTTCTATCGAAGAGACAATGAATCCGAAGGGAGGGTTCGTTGGGACGTCGGATTCGTTCGACGTAAGCCTAATCTTGTCGGCTCGAATTAGGTTTTGTTCTTCTCTCCATTATTTTCACTCAGCCACTCCTAACTTCGCAGATCCCCCTAATCCTTCTTCCTCATTAGAATGGACGGAAGGATTTGCAGGTTTGGTCGGAGACTTTTTTCGAGAAATACACTTCGCTATATAATAACCTAGGTTTTTTGGGAGGTATATAGAAGATGACGTAGAAAAAGTTATCTCTATTCATCAATAAATCAATCGATAAGCTATAAAGAATGAAAAGCAAGTTCGTTTTCCCCACTCTTGCCCAAGGTACACTATGTCGAATCCTCTAAGAGGGAACATTTTAATTCACTTTTTCAGATTTCATGAAAATGAAGTTTGGAAAAATGTATTCGGAAATTCAATATTTAAAAATAGTTTTCGATGATGGCAAAGGATAAAAGGAAATCCCAAGGAGAAAGAGTATTGAAAACTATGGGTTTGATTGGGTGTCCTTCCACTTTACGAGTAGGTAAGGTAATCACTAAACTACCGAGCCGACTCAATAAAACTTTATTTACGATAATACATACATGTCAACAAGACAATTGCGACTCCGCGAATAATACAAGGAAAATATTTTGAAAATATAACGTTTACCTACACCTTTTACTAGGAAATAAACATGTTCCCATTTTGCTTCCTTTGAATTTGCATACCAAATCAGTTATCAATTTAAAAGAGGGAATACTTTGATTGCAAATAGTGAGTTAGAGTGACAAGAAAATTAGCAAACAAGTACTATTGGTATCGGTTTAACAAAGGATTTATGTTGAAGATATTAAAGTAAAGGAGAGGCAACGTGTGGGTTAAACAAAGAAGGAGATGGATACATTTAGAAAGTGTTTGAAGTGAAGGATGCACGGGAAAAGACAGAAAGAAGTGAATGTAAAAGTTCGGTATTTATTTTACACAACACAAGGAATGTATTACTCCAAAAAGAATTTAAAAGAAAATAATTCTGATTCAGGTGTAAAAGTTTACACATAGTTTCGTTCCTTCTTCGGTTTTCAGAATACGAAAGAGTCTCTCACTATTAACATAATCCTGATATAATGATTTAGGCACAACCCCCATTGAATAAAGAGTAGTAAATATTGCACGAAATACAGCTTTGGTTGTAGAATAAGTATTCATGTGATCCATGGGAGATAAGAGCTTTAACAAACCTAGCTTACAATTAAATCTGTGTACTGGTAGTTAGAAAATTGCATACAAAGCCCAATTGGACCCCGCTGTTAACTCTAACACGACTTTGTTTTAATTAAAAGAGAATTTGATATTGTTACGAGATTATGGCTAAAAAATTGTTAAATATATCAGATTCCCGATTTCACTCAACTTATTCTCACTGATTGTCTTTCCCTAACTCTTCAACTCTTCTCTTCTTCGCCCTCAGAATCTCAATCTTTTCTTCTCCATGCATCTCATTTTCTTACCCGTGTATGTTCCTGACATTTCCATTCATTTACTCGTTCCAATTCCCCAACCATTTCACTCCGTTTTCCTTCTCGATTTCTCAGATTCTTTCCATATTAGACTGAGCCTTATAGCCAAGTTGCTTTCACCTTTAATTATTCCTTATCCCCTTTTCTGTCGCCTAAATCCTTGAAATGCGATCTTTCGATCAATAAAAACCCATAATTAGGGTTAGCTTATTCCGTAGTTGCTTTATGGACTATTTTTGCCCCTTCTTATTTTCTCAGTGGTTAGTCTCCTGAGATAGTGCAGCGCGTAATTCCATGCACTTAAGGTAAATATGAATTAATGTTTACGAGTTATGCATAAGTGTTTTCTTATGAGCAGGATAATTCGTTTGTATTTAATAGAAAACGAAGAAATATAATTTATCTGATCATTACCTTGATTCATTTCTTGTTCTACCAGAGTATCGAAAAGATGAGTCAAAGTGTGCGGAATACATGATTGAAATGTCCCTAGATGTACAACAAAATTATAAAAAAACAAGTAAATAAAGTAGTTAAACAAGGAAAAGCAAGTTTATATTTAAGGACAGTTGCTTTAATCTCTTGATAATTCTTGTGAAAATTTCAACTGATGATAAACGTCTTACATTTGCTTCTATGTTTTAATCGCCGACTCAGAATATTTTCTTTAAAGTGCACTTTCGTTTCCCATCTTAACAGTTTCAAAAGTCCTTGAAATTAAAAATTCCCTTTTCACCGCCAACTCTTTAACGTATCTTCAGCTTGGGGCCCTGGAGATAAGGCGAAACGACCAAATATTTTATTCAGTGCTTATTTCACGAGCACTTTTACCTCCCCTCAGTTAATTTATATCAAAGCTTCCTTAAAATTTCCTTCCTGTTCAGTCTTCTCGCTTGAAAATGACCAAGTAGTTCTACGCTGTCTACTCCTCAAATCCTATTTCCTTGATTTCGTTACTCATATAGAGTCTTCTTTGCATCTCTTCCTCATTATTTATAGATGAAATTATTCTGAAAGTACATTATTGTAATTATAATTTACTCATATAAATTCAATAAAATATTCAATATTGGATTTAGTAATGAACCATTTATCTTTATCCGATTCCTCATTATAGGGTAATTTGAGTAATNGCGTTGGCTTGGTTTTTGCATGGCGCTCAGGGGATTTGTTCCTCCTCTTTTAAAGGGTAAGGGAAGAGGAAATAAAATGTGAAACACTTCGAATTGATTACGACGCGATAGAAAAAGTCGACTCGTGCGTAAAAGGCGAGTTTTCAAAGTCTCCCTTAAAAGAGTGTTGACGCAGAATAGATGGCTTTTTAAACTGATATGTAACTTAGCAGTAATAACGAGCCAAAGGTGACGATTTCGGTCTCTGATATGCCCACATTGCGAGGGGATTTCAAATTACAAAATTTCTGTTTATTGACGGAGAAGTATAAGTCGTAGAGTGATATATTTTATAAGGTTAAGCTTAGGAACTTGGAGGTGATTCCACATTAGCAATATACTTAATATAGGGTAATTACTGAAACCTATTTAGTAGCATGACTGTTCTTAGTCTCGATGAAAAGCTGAGTGATAAGAGTCTACTAGCGAAGTAAAAAGAAAAGTACTCAGTACTCGTATATTAACGTGCATTATTTTAACAACTTATTAACTCCATCGCCATAGACTTTATAAGTGATATGGTGGATGTTACGGACTATCAATCTCTAGAGCCTCGAGTTTATTTTACTCTTTATTCTACCCGTGAAACATACATGTTTGTAAATCCAGCATTAGAAGTGGAGAGTTAAGCTTCGGTTTTTTAGACAAATTCTACGAACTTAGGAATAAAAACACTTTATAAATGTTCCATAAATATATATCTCAAAAACTTCGACCGATTTCGACCTGTAATTAGTCATCACCAGGTAACTATTTAATAGTCGAAACCGGTCGAAGCTTGTGAAATATATATTTGTGGAATTTTCACAAAGTGTTTTTATTCCCACTATTATTGTATGGATTCTACATAGTGTCGGTTACGGCTATTCATCACATTCTACGAACTTACACAAATTCAATGAACTAACGGGAAAATGCAGAGAAAATTAGACATAGACGGGTTAGATACGTACAAATAAATGGAAGCATGTTGGAATGGAATGTAACGCATATACAAATGAATGAAAGAGAAGGAAGTCCGAGAACATTTAAAGAAAATTCTGTAAGATATTGGAACAACCAAAAAATAGAGTGGAATGGAAAAGGAATATTATTTATGAGTGTCAACCAATCAAAAGATTGAAGATTGAGACCAAAGACGTTGTAGAAACTTTTCGCTTGCCTTTTATTAAAAAAAATATCCAAGTCTGATCCTAAGAAAGGGGAGATTGGTATCAAATAGGTGCTAAGCATCCCTTTGCATTTTTCCTTTCAGCTTATTCGTTTCACTGCATTTCCTTTCCTTACGCATCTTCCTTCCTCTCTAAAATATTTCCGAAATTCTAATTCTGCTCCTTTTCTCTCTCCCTCTTCTCCTCTCGAATCCTCTCACGAATCCATTCCCTCCCCCTCACTTATATCCTTCTTTCCTCCCATTTTTACGTGGGCTAACCCGTTGGTAGTTAGAAAATTGCATACAAAGCCCAATTGGACCCCGCTGTTAACTCTAACACGACTTTGTTTTTAATTAAAAGAGAATTTGATATTGCTACGAGATTATGGCTAAAAAATTGTTAAATATATCAGATTCCCGATTTCACTCAACTTATTCTCACTGATTGTCTTTCCCTAACTCTTCAACTCTNGAAAGAGAAGGAAGTCCGAGAACATTTAAAGAAAATTCTGTAAGATATTGGAACAACCAAAAAATAGAGTGGAATGGAAAAGGAATATTATTTATGAGTGTCAACCAATCAAAAGATTGAAGATTGAGACCAAAGACGTTGTAGAAACTTTTCGCTTGCCTTTTATTAAAAAAAATATCCAAGTCTGATCCTAAGAAAGGGGAGATTGGTATCAAATAGGTGCTAAGCATCCCTTTGCATTTTTCCTTTCAGCTTATTCGTTTCACTGCATTTCCTTTCCTTACGCATCTTCCTTCCTCTCTAAAATATTTCCGAAATTCTAATTCTGCTCCTTGTCTCTCTCCCTCTTCTCCTCTCGAATCCTCTCACGAATCCATTCCCTCCCCCTCACTTATATCCTTCTTTCCTCCCATTTTTACGTGGGCTAACCCTCCCACGCCCAACGCCGAACCCCTCTTCCACGGCGGTGCGAAACTTAATGAATTCGTGGCCGAGAAGGAGAAGATGGAGATGAAAGGCGGGGTAAGGAAAGGCAGTGGCTTAAAGGTGAAGGGGTTCGGGACGGAGTACGTAAGGAGGGGAAAGAGAAAGGGTTTTTCCTGCAAATGAAGTGGCGACCATCTTCTCTCCGGCTACTGCTCAAGAGAGATGGGGCAAAGCATTTCTGGAAGTGGGCTCCAGGAAAGAGAAGCGATGGGAAAAAGCTTGGGCGTTTGCGTGGGAGAGGGGAAGTGCACTTTTTGATGTATGCCTTTTAATTTATTTTAAGTGATGAGACCGAAATTACGAGCGTCTCCGCCGGATAGGATTTTAGAGGGTTTCAAGGAGAGGGGGTGAGAGGAGGGCTTGAGGTGAAATTGGCGCGATTATCACAGGAGTGGGGGAAGGAGAGGAGGTAATTTATATAGCGTTAACGAGCTTTAATTTTGGCGTCCACTGAGAGAAACGCCAAAGGCTAGCTGTATATACGTTCGCCTCTGACTCCGTGGCGAGTTTAACGGTCGAAGTTGGATTCCAAGGTCATTAGCGGGCTGGTGTAACTGGAGTGTTTGAGTCGATTAGTGCGTTCTCTGCCGTACCCCGTGTGACATATTGTGCGGTTTTTGTGTTTTTTTGCAAAGGTGTTTTACTTGGGATTCCCTACGAGGAAGTGGAAATGAAATCCTTGTGCAGCGTAGTCTAAACCAGCTAATAAGGCCCGTATTGAGTTCGAAAATTATTCTTTTTTGCATAAGTCGGTAATTGTTTAAATTATACAAATAACAGACGGTAATAAAAATTGGCTACTGAGAAAATGTTTTAAGAAACCTTTCATATAATTCTAAATTTAAAGTAATGGAAGAATTTAGTATATAACGCATGATACTTAAGAATGAATGTTTCAAGCTAAAAACAACTTCCAATTAGGTACAACTTTCTTTAGAATATCCCCACTAAGTAGTGGATGTTGCGGACTATCAATCTCTAGAGCCTCGAGTTTATTTTACTCTTTATTCTACCCGTGAAACATACATGTTTGTAAATCCAGCATTAGAAGTGGAGATATTAGTGTTAAAACAACAGGTTTAACCTCGTTGTTCGAAGACTGCACCTTCGATTGTTAGATTTTCCTGGAATTTAGGTTAGAACATCAACTTATTGCCTTAAAATAATTGACAACCGCCTTGTGGTAAGGCATCCTGCGATTCATTAGTGTACTGGTTTCTGCGTTCCTCCAGGTTCGAAGACTGCACCTTCGATTGTTAGATTTTCCTGGAATTTAGGTTAGAACATCAAACTTATTGCCTTGAAATAATTGACAACCGCCTTGTGGTAAGGCATCCTGCGATTCATTAGTGTACTGGTTTCTGCGTTCCTCCAGGTTCGAAGACTGCACCTTCGATTGTTAGATTTTCCTGGAATTTAGGTTAGAACATCAAACTTATTGCCTTGAAATAATTGACAACCGCCTTGTGGTAAGGCATCCTGCGATTCATTAGTGTACTGGTTTCTGCGTTCCTCCAGGTTCGAAGACTGCACCTTCGATTGTTAGATTTTCCTGGAATTTAGGTTAGAACATCAAACTTATTGCCTTGAAATAATTGACAACCGCCTTGTGGTAAGGCATCCTGCGATTCATTAGTGTACTGGTTTCTGCGTTCCTCCAGGTTCGAAGACTGCACCTTCGATTGTTAGATTTTCCTGGAATTTAGGTTAGAACATCAAACTTATTGCCTTGAAATAATTGACAACCGCCTTGTGGTAAGGCATCCTGCGATTCATTAGTGTACTGGTTTCTGCGTTCCTCCAGGTTCGAAGACTGCACCTTCGATTGTTAGATTTTCCTGGAATTTAGGTTAGAACATCAAACTTATTGCCTTGAAATAATTGACAACCGCCTTGTGGTAAGGCATCCTGCGATTCATTAGTGTACTGGTTTCTGCGTTCCTCCAGGTTCGAAGACTGCACCTTCGATTGTTAGATTTTCCTGGAATTTAGGTTAGAACATCAAACTTATTGCCTTGAAATAATTGACAACCGCCTTGTGGTAAGGCATCCTGCGATTCATTAGTGTACTGGTTTCTGCGTTCCTCCAGGTTCGAAGACTGCACCTTCGATTGTTAGATTTTCCTGGAATTTAGGTTAGAACATCAAACTTATTGCCTTGAAATAATTGACAACCGCCTTGTGGTAAGGCATCCTGCGATTCATTAGTGTACTGGTTTCTGCGTTCCTCCAGGTTCGAAGACTGCACCTTCGATTGTTAGATTTTCCTGGAATTTAGGTTAGAACATCAAACTTATTGCCTTGAAATAATTGACAACCGCCTTGTGGTAAGGCATCCTGCGATTCATTAGTGTACTGGTTTCTGCGTTCCTCCAGGTTCGAAGACTGCACCTTCGATTGTTAGATTTTCCTGGAATTTAGGTTAGAACATCAAACTTATTGCCTTGAAATAATTGACAACCGCCTTGTGGTAAGGCATCCTGCGATTCATTAGTGTACTGGTTTCTGCGTTCCTCCAGGTTCGAAGACTGCACCTTCGATTGTTAGATTTTCCTGGAATTTAGGTTAGAACATCAAACTTATTGCCTTGAAATAATTGACAACCGCCTTGTGGTAAGGCATCCTGCAATTCATTCGTGTACTGCGTTCTGCGTTCCTCCAGGGAATTGGTATTTTGGTAGCCCTCCGTACTGGGAGTTAGGTTGTATTAAACTATAATTTGTCACGTATAAGTATCGTATGCAGTAGAATTTTCTGGTGAATAATATTAGGCAAAATTGGTACATCTTCTTCAATAGGTCGTAAATTTTGAAAGATTGAAAAGTAAATTACTATGAAGGGCTCCATGAGTTTCTGACCTCATTCGCTCAAACCTCTTCCGATGTTTCGGGCGTAAATATCGATGAATGACTGCTCGCTGACGATTTTTACAGCGAATTAACCATAAAATTTTCTGATGAAAATTACGTTGATACCGATAGGGAAGAACAGCACTGCTACTTATCATCTCTTCTTATGGAAATGAATTTCGCATAGTTATTACAAGAATTTGAGGCTCACTGGGAATTTTTTAAGGTTACTCTTCGATGAGTTGAGTTAACAGAAGCAGATGTCCGATGAAGTGGTCTGATATGTGGAGTCACTTATTGAAAGAGATGACGGGTGGAATAAGGGGCCAGGTAAAAATGAAAGGATGATGAGGCATCGTGGAGAAGAAATGGGCTGGTAGGATTGATGGGAGTAGTGGTTAGTACGCGGGGAAGCAAGGTTTAATTTGGGCGAAGGATCTCATCGAGCGCGACGAAAGGGAAAGTGGAGGTTGGGCACCGATGGGCGTATGCGATATGGGTAGACTTTCGAAAGGGAAGAAAAGAGAAATGGGCGGAGAGTGAAGGAGCAAAGCTAAGGAAAACCGAGACCAAGTTTCGAGATGTTAAAGAAAGGTTGATTTTCTTACGAGCGAGAAGAGAATGTCGAGGGAAGGAAGTGAAAAGGATATTCCGAAACTGCCTCGGTGGAGTTCCCCCTTGAACTTATCACATGATTCAAGACAAATACCTGAGCGCGCATAACTAGAGCGACCCTAAAAATTTATAAGAAAGATTGGAGGATACGGACTCCAACCGCAGACTGAATCATTGAATAGATTGGCAGTCATGTCGAGCGGCACAACGGCGCGAGCTTTGCATTTTTTTATTAAAGAACTAGTTTAAGATAATGGGGAAAAGAAATGGTATCCCCGGATCATATTTCAAAGGATAAGAAAGAATGAAAATTGGCGGATTTTAATAATTTTCCTCCAAAACTTCGGATGGAATAACTCTTATATCTCGGGAATTTCCTCATTTTAATACGGTTAAGAAAGAGATTTTGCTAGGTGTCTACGTGTATTTCTACCAAAAACATTCGCCGCGATAAAAAACCGCAAACTATTGGCGTAAAGTTTAATATAAATCATGGGAAACGTTTTGGAGTTTAGTTGATAAATTTCCCTTTCTTTCCTTATCGCCGTTTAGCTCGGATATTGGGACTCGAAAACGCCCGAGCTCGGATTTGGTTTCTCCGGGGAGATTTCTTTATTTTTATCGCAGAAAACCATGTCCCGCCTAAACGTGGGCTCCCATTCCTACACGAACTTTTTGAAGTTGGCCTTTTCCTTTAATACGTGACGCCCATTCGTTCCGTTTCGCCGTGAAAAAAAGGTGGGGACTTGTGGTAGTTGAAAGGGGTATCTCGTTTAGTCGTATCCGTAGGCGTTGGCTTGGTTTTTGCATGGCGCTCAGGGGATTTGTTCCTCCTCTTTTAAAGGGTAAGGGAAGAGGAAATAAAATGTGAAACACTTCGAATTGATTACGACGCGATAGAAAAAGTCGACTCGTGCGTAAAAGGCGAGTTTTCAAAGTCTCCCTTAAAAGAGTGTTGACGCAGAATAGATGGCTTTTTAAACTGATATGTAACTTAGCAGTAATAACGAGCCAAAGGTGACGATTTCGGTCTCTGATATGCCCACATTGCGAGGGGATTTCAAATTACAAAATTTCTGTTTATTGACGGAGAAGTATAAGTCGTAGAGTGATATATTTTATAAGGTTAAGCTTAGGAACTTGGAGGTGATTCCACATTAGCAATATACTTAGTATAGGGTCATTACTGAGACCTATTTAGTAGCATGACTGTTCTTAGTCTCGATGAAAAGCTGAGCGATAAGAGTCTACTAGCGAAGTAAAAAGAAAAGTACTCAGTACTCGTATATTAACGTGCATTATTTTAACAACTTATTAACTCCATCGCCATAGACTTNATGAACTGTAGCGAAGCTTTGTGTTTGACAATGCGCATCACGTTTCAATCTGTTATGGATTACAGGGAAAACTTTCCAAACATTGTCGTGGAGTTATATGATGCGATAATTCCAAAACCGTTAGGAAGGATATAAATATCCTTAAAAGATTTAAATATTTCTTCATTTATACTGAATCAGAATTAATCTAATGATATCTAATCTACACTTTGGTATCTGAACATAGATTGTAGTCTATGGTATCAGTAGATCAAATCTGCTGACTTATATATTGGCTTGGTAATTCACACTGGTTAAGAACAAAAATGTACTAAATATTTTCAGTCATTATTTATAGAACATCGGGTAATATTTCTTATTGGATAGTCATACTAGTGTTTGTATATCCACCACATGATACGTATGACCAATTTCCCAATTGGGCTGTTATAGTTATGACGTAAACCCTTCGAATATACAGAGTCGTAAACGGATCAAACAAGGCTTGTCCGAGCTCTTAGTTCCTAACCTTTCACTCATTCAACATCGCGAGCCATGCCAACCTCAAGTAATACGAGCGTCATGCAATTCAGTTTTATGTGCTTTTCATCGGAAACTATAATATTAGTTAATTTTTCATCATGATGTTTATCGTGTCCATCACTTTCTCGGAATAATCTACACCTACATCAATCCCCTGCAAGCCGCCTTTCTTTGTGCGGGATGGGTTGTAAACACCAAGCGTTCGAGGGATCTCTAGCTTATGGTTGTCGCTATGGTTCATGGTTTGTTGATATCGTTCATGGAAAGAGTAAATCCATATTATGACTTGTCCTCGCATCCATTTCTCTCATTTCACGCTCATTGTCGGAGCGGCAGAATTAGCAGGATCTCATTTCTCCCGCTAATGTGCTTTCTCTGAATTTATCAAGCAATCACAGTATGACCTCTAATCTTTATTCTGTCAAGGATATCCAGCACGCGTCTGGGGGATATCCGTAACTCTTGCTTTTTTCGTGGTATTTTTTAACAAACCACCTTGCGCTGCCCTTTCTCGAATTTGCGGGTACATAGGAGCGCAACAAAAAATGACCAAATTCTATCGCCGTTGGCTTATCAGAAATATACAACATTTAATTCCATAGGCATTATGGTGAAATTCGTGGAGGATTTTTTGGCAGAGACGCAAAAACGGAGAACAGGAGGTATAGCAGAGGGCGGGGAAAAAAGGTTTGGTGGAAGGAACGCATGACGGCGGTCAAGGGTGGGAGTGGGAGTAGGCCGCTTCGGGAGCGCTGAAAAATACGCGAAAGTGACTTGGTAATGTAATTACATCTCCGAGAGAGGAAAAAATACAGGAAAGAAAATAGATAATGGCGAGAAGTTTGTCGAAAGAAGTTTTTGGCAGGGAAAAGAGGTTTAGAGGAGAGAGGAGAAAGGAATACGTAATGTCATAAAAGGCAAAAGTATTGGGGAATGGGATGAGACAAGCGAAAACAGTAAAGATGTAAAGAGATACGGGAGGGAAATCGTATTCTCTGCTTTATTATCGGAGAATGAAACGAGCTTCATTCAAATTTAAATGAAACGCATTTTTGATTCGCTGCCAAAGAAATCTTAGCTTTTTCCAATGATAGATAAAAGAATGTTCCGTTAATAAAAGAAAAGATGACGAACGTCATAAGGATTTTCTTAAAGAAAGACGAATATAGTTAGAGGTACTGATTTTACTATTTCGTAGAGTTTACATTCTTTAGCAAAGATAAGATGGGGAATAAAAAAAATCATAGAAAGGGTATTTTAGCCTAGTTTTCTGAAAATTATATTAGTAAGAAATGAGTTATTTTCTAGTTTTTATTTGATAAATACTTTATTAACGATTAGGTTTTCATGTTATGCAGTATATATAATTTAGTTTCTTATTAATATTATAATCCGGATTCTGCATTATGCTCACGGGTCTGTACGCTTCTATCTAATATTAATTATTTTTCTTGAGCTAATTTTGGTTTCTTATTTAAATAAAAGGGATATTTAAGCTCAATAACACCAATTATATTCTAAGAAAATTACAGATGATTGGATTGGCTCACCTTCCCCGCCCTCCTTTCATCATAGCTAAAAATACGCTTTCATTACCCAAAAATATATTAAGAATATATTAAGCATATTGAAATAATGTTGCTTACTGATGAATATATTTATTTCCGTAAATTTTT
>KZ308334.1:783876-860581 GCA_000376725.2 Ladona fulva | reverse complement strand
AATGACTTTCATTTAACAACGACTAGATTATACGAACACTTTATGTTTATTAAATAAAGCTTAAAATTTTTAATAAAGAGCATTGAGAACTCGTTATAAAAGTCGAAAAAAAATAATTTGCGCATATATAAGATATTCTACCGGAAGTGCTCCCAGGCGTGTTTGCGAAGATTTTTTTATATCTTACTCGCTTTTCCTTCCTTTAGACCTGAATGGAAATTTCGTTCGGTTGGAATGGAATGTAATTAAAGATGAACGCATTAGAGGAGGAACACATTGCTGTAGAAATTTCTCGGTAGAACAAGATTGTAGCTGAGGCATATTTGGCATTTCCAGCATAGACTTAAACAGCAAAAAAACGCGCTATCTATTGGTATTGATTTTTATACTTATAAAATCAAGAGCTAAAGAATCAAGAACTTTTTGTTTTTAAAGGAGATAGTTATACAATATGATGAATTTATGACCGGAAACCTTTTAAGTTTAGAAATTCATATCTTTGTAAAATTAAAATTGTAGGCATCCATTGGTTAAAAAATAAAAAAATACCTGGAATTCATGAGATTAACTGTATTATGAAGTTAAAAATAGGTATGTCACATTTACATACATAAATTTTATAGCTGAATATTCTCTATTATTAATGCTTGTGTCTAAATCATTACGTCTCTCATCAAGCTTTTATGTTTTAACGAGAAAACTGTTACGCTTAAGCAAGTGCTTAATTTATTCTCGGGCTGTCGTCTACAGGAATTTATCTCGGCCATTCTTCGCCGTCATGACACTTATCTAGCAAAGACAGTTTATTTCGGAAACGTGTTCGAACACTTAATGCCGCCATAAACCATGAACTGTAGCGAAGCTTTGTGTTTGACAATGCGCATCACGTTTCAATCTGTTATGGATTACAGGGAAAACTTTCCAAACATTGTCGTGGAGTTATATGATGCGATAATTCCAAAACCGTTAGGAAGGATATAAATATCCTTAAAAGATTTAAATATTTCTTCATTTATACTGAATCAGAATTAATCTAATGATATCTAATCTACACTTTGGTATCTGAACATAGATTGTAGTCTATGGTATCAGTAGATTAAATCTGCTGACTTATATATTGGCTTGGTAATTCACACTGGTTAAGAACAAAAATGTACTAAATATTTTCAGTCATTATTTATAGAACATCGGGTAATATTTCTTATTGGATAGTCATACTAGTGTTTGTATATCCACCACATGATACGTATGACCAATTTCCCAATTGGGCTGTTATAGTTATGACGTAAACCCTTCGAATATACAGAGTCGTAAACGGATCAAACAAGGCTTGTCCGAGCTCTTAGTTCCTAACCTTTCACTCATTCAACATCGCGAGCCATGCCAACCTCAAGTAATACGAGCGTCATGCAATTCAGTTTTATGTGCTTTTCATCGGAAACTATAATATTAGTTAATTTTTCATCATGATGTTTATCGTGTCCATCACTTTCTCGGAATAATCTACACCTACATCAATCCCCTGCAAGCCGCCTTTCTTTGTGCGGGATGGGTTGTAAACACCAAGCGTTCGAGGAATCTCTAGCTTATGGTTGTCGCTATGGTTCATGGTTTGTTGATATCGTTCATGGAAAGAGTAAATCCATATTATGACTTGTCCTCGCATCCATTTCTCTCATTTCACGCTCATTGTCGGAGCGGCAGAATTAGCAGGATCTCATTTCTCCCGCTAATGTGCTTTCTCTGAATTTATCAAGCAATCACAGTATGACCTCTAATCTTTATTCTGTCAAGGATATCCAGCACGCGTCTGGGGGATATCCGTAACTCTTGCTTTTTTCGTGGTATTTTTTAACAAACCACCTTGCGCTGCCCTTTCTCGAGTTTGCGGGTACACATTTCATTTGCCGGACCACACTTAATTGTAATCAAAGTGTTTAGTTTGAAGCTTATTCTGAAGAATTAGTAAGGAAACTGATCTTATATTTTTCAATATAGAATAAGCTTCTAGAGAACATAAGCCCAATTTAATAGGCCAGATTAAGGCAGATTTCCTAATACGATGACCGCATGCAGTGAAACCATCAGGTCACACTTTGTTACCGTGTCGGTTAAATTTAATAATTTCAACACCAAAAGTGAGAATAAAAAAAACGAGAGTGATCGCTAATAAACTCTAGGGGATTACTTTTAGTTTTAATAGCATAAAGAACACATGAAAATGAAAAGCAAAGTACAATTTTTTTCAGTGCCTAAGTTCGCTTTTAAGACGTAAGGTAAAGGCCAAATAGAACTAACGGAACGGTTAGAGTCGAAGATACCTCTCTCTCAGGAATCTAATCTATCAAGCTAGTTGAATGTACCATGCAACCTTCATTCTCTGATAACACCAAAATGACATAGATTAGCAACTGAACATTAAATAAAAAGGCAATCTTCTTGCTCCAGAAGCGAGAACGAGATTGCTGAGCAAGCTTTTCTCGAAGATGAAATCTCGTTGACTTAAAAACAAGCCCCTTTTCGCCCAGCGAGAAACTCATCGCTAAAACATAACGAAACCCGCAATTCCACAACTTTTTTTCTGGAAAATGAAGAGAGTGGTTAGCGAGTGTCGGAATCGAGGAAACGCCCTAGCTGCGCCCGAAATCCACAAATGAATTCTCGCTTCCATTACACGGGCGGCCCTTGCGTAGCGGTTAGCGAGCGAGGCGTTTCTTTTCCTTCCTTTGTTTGCCTGCTGTCTTTCTCTCTTTCTCCATCTCTCATACTTCCCGTATCAGCCTACTCTCCAGTTTTCCCCGCAGTATCCTTATCATCAGTCCCGCTCGCGGTGGAGAAAGAGGCAAAGTTGGAAAGAGGAAGGGGGCCCCGCTAGTCCCACGTCTTGAGAGATTGAAGGAATGCGCCGGTTTTGGGTTCCTTGGTTTTTGAGCGATGGAGTCGAGATGAAAAGGAACGAGTTAATTAAGGTATGCAGCAAAAAGTTGGAGGGAATAAACAGGTGGGAGGCGGAGGGAAAGAATATGGGCGGCGGGGTGTGGAAGCAAGAGGTGTTTCCAGAGAAAGGGCGCAAATTCTCATAGCTCGAATGATGAGGGAAGGAATGGCGGGATGCCTTATAGAGTGGCGGAGGATAATATTTCCAGCGGTGAATAAAAAAGTCGAAATTAAAAGAAAGGGAGGATGTTTTCTCCTCCGTCTTCGCTCGGGGATGTTTCTGGAGGACTCTCCCGCCCCCTTTTCAACCGTCTTTTCATCTTTACATGCTCCTTAGTCGACCTTACGAACTTCATATTTATCTCTTTTATCCGCGGATGTTCCATCAAATGCTAATGCAACTTAAGCTCCTCCCCCCGCTCCTTTTGCTTGCCTAGAACCAATCTTCTTCGGTGAAAAAATCATGAGATGCGGAGAAAATGGCTCGGTTGCTTTCCGACGACTCCCAACTTCTAAGTATCCGCTCTAATGTAAGCCCTCGTCGCGGATAATGCTCGCAATTAGGCAAACATTTAATGCAAGAATTATGACTGGCGCAATGATACGCTCGTAGAAGCGGAAAGGATGGGTTTAATTGGGGAATATTGGATGATACTAAGTTATTTTTACTTAAAGATGCGCTTTGTCTATCCACTTATGAGACTTCAAACTGCCGTTTAATTTCGTAAGTGAAGAAGATTCTCGTAAATGACACAGCTGAGGAAGTTTTCCTACCTGATACGAGAACATGCATACGCGTCCGTGTCGATGTATAATTCAAAAGTATATTGTTCAAGTATTAAACTTAGTATCTTTAGAGAACCCGAGGAAGTGAACCAAAGGATAAAGGAAAGTGAAAATTATCAGTGGAATTGGGATTCGGACCCAGGGATTCTACTTACCGAGTTGATGTTCCAACTTTTGATCTACTTCGTAGAGTGATTATTATTCCATTTTCCGGGATGCACGGCGAGTAGTTTCTCTACTAATTGTAAGTGGCACACATCACTACCAGAGAGGTACTATCCTCACAGAGGTAACCAGCTTACAAAACGATGAAAGAAGAAAACTTCCAATGAATCACAAAGATGACAGTTTTCGTGAAAGACTTGTGTTCATAAGTGTTGTAGTTCATTTGATAGAACATATTCGAGCAAAGTGGAAAGGTCGATATTTTTTACATTCGGCTACCATTGCATTGCATTTCTCTTTTTAAATCGCTTACTATCATCTAAAATTTTAAAACCGTTACAATGTCGCACTCCGGAGCATAAATTCAATTGATTGATTAATTCCATTTACCATGTCATAGGGCGACATTGATTTACAAAAAATTTCCACTAGTTAAATTCATAACAATATTATCTGGATATTCCGATTCACAGGTTACAGAGGATCCGCATATAAATTATAATTTTTATCAGTGAGTAAATAAATGAAATTTTCGTGTAATTCCCCATGGCTTATATTTACGATTGAGTAACCAAATCTGTCCATTTTCTTTCACTCCGAGTTATCCGAGGATTTGAATATATGATGTGTTTAATTTCATATCTTGCCCAGGTAAACGAAAGTCTACTGTAAAGACTAATCAGGGTTTTTCTTTGGTCACTTTTAAAACTCATTTAATCGAAATAAGGGAGCCTTATAAGAATTACATTGAAGTATCTTAGAGTTACGAAAGCCTTGTGGTAGCATATTAAGCAACGCCTTAAATCTTGAGCTTATCATCGCCACCGAATGAGATGATCTAGTTTCTGAAAGTGGGATTGTTAAAGTAAATGATCCCTTGAAGGGTGATTCACTTCTCGGCTCTAACTTCTAAGACTTTTCATTATGAAAACTTAGTTGGCTGAATCAATTTCTACTGGTTTCTCAATAACCTAATTATGCGTTAGAGATGACTAAGACTCGCTTAAGAAAGCTATTTAAGTCGACATCTATCAAGAGAATCTTTTACCTCTATGCTATGCTTATCCAATATTTTCATTATTAAGGCTACATTACTGAAAAATAAGTTCTTAGGAGTTGACAAACCTGTGTTTTAAATAATTAATTGATACGTAAATGTATAAAAGTGATGTAAGTCTAAAGATTTATCTGGAGAAACTGCCTCTGCAGGTCGTAATCTACAGCTTCCTTTTCTCTTGAAAATGTATCACTGATGTGATAATAGTGTGAGATTGTGCCTCTTACATAAACGTAGCAATTTTAATAGATTCATCTTTTCTGAATATTAATTTCATTAAAAACAGTATAAACTCGAATAAAATTGGCTGTTTAGTTGAGCCTTCAAAAAAATTGCAAATTTTTGAAATTATCAGGGAATCAGTTGAATCTAAAATTGTAATTTAAGGTTATTATTAACTTAATTTAGGAATTAGTTTCCCAATATTTCCAATCCAAGTTGAATTAACTCCCTTCGAGCAATAATAATGAAACTTTATCTAGCTGAGCTTAAGCGTCTTTGAGGCACAAAGGGAAGATGTTTTCAATAGGAAAGCAAAATCTTACAAAGCTTCGCTTAATGCGAGTGTACGACCAAACAAATTAAGTCACCTTTAATTGAGAAAAATATTCAGTATTTAAAAGAGATAGAGAGACGGTAACCTTATTTTAAATGTGCTAATATTTATTAACGATTAATTAAACTTGCTGTTGAGAAATATTAACCTCGCAATATCGTATCTCAATATTCAACAATGGGAAAGATTAAATTCGTGGAGCAAAGATTGATTTTTACATCAATACATCGTATAGATTCATGATGAATACAAAAGAAAAATGAAAAGAAAGAGGGCATCGAGCTGGTGGGCAGACTGGGTGGATTCCGGAGGCAAACAAGTACATCGGAGGATTTGGGCCGTTTTCCGGAAATGGAGAAGCAGCGTAAGATTGTACAACAAAAGGAGTCGAAAGATAAACTTTGAAGGGAAATTTTTTATTTTATTCCCTCCCATGTTACTAACTATTTCGAGAATAGAAAACTGGAGAAGTAATCTCCCAAACATATGCATTGATTGCAGTAAATACCACTCTAGGATAGAGATAGTGCTTGTTTTGTATTTTTATGTCAATCAAACAAGGATCTTACGTAGAATGTATGGATAAATGGGTTCCGCCATCGTGACTCTCTAGCCCAGCGGTCACCAACCTCTCGGATCTCACGAGCCATTAACACATTTTTAACCCAGCAGACCACTAATATAATGCTCTCTACCGGTAAAAACTGGTACAAACATATATAGAATAATTATGCTATCATTGTTGTAACCTATTGCTGTACTAGCCTACTATTTGTTGGTGAATCGATAAGGCTCAAAATACAATGAAAGTGTAGGATTAACATGAAAATTGCAAATAATGCCTATATCTCTCCACGAGCCATAAGTGGTACGCAGACCATTCGTATGTGACCTTTGCTCTAAGCAAGGGGTGGCAAACCTATGGTACGCGTACACTATGTGGCATGGGAGAAATTTGTTTGGCACGTGGAGCTCTTACATTCATGTCCTTGTTATGTATTCTTCACTTATTAATGAAGCCTCAGAGTGAATATATGAGGGTTCTGTTCATTAGTGTTGATAATGAATCACTACGTCAATTAAATATCTTAATTCCATCGTTAACATAATAAAATTAACAACTGAAGCTTCTCACTCTGTGGTTTGACACCATATCGGCTCGCTAGTCCTTCGTATACGAGTATACTAAGTGTGGTATTCATGCCACGAAAGGTTCCCAATTTCTGCTCTTTGCCGTCTGGTTCACATGTAATAGCGTCATTCCCTCATCACTATTATCCTTAGCACAAACCATTAACAACCTATGATACTATAATCAACGTCTACCTCTTTAATTCTTTCCATGTACTACATTTTGCTGTCTTCACTAGAAAATCATACCTTAAAGTGTGCTCGATAAACTTCTATCTTCATTCCACCAAGGATTTCCACCGACTCTCCAGAAGACCTGTACACAAACGTAGGAAGTTCCGGACATTAATACGAAGTAGCCCATTATCGAAAGAGCTTTGCGATTAACAAATAAAAATGCGCAGTGGGAAAATGGACTTTTTATTAGTGTTTAAGAACGATAAATACCATTTTTGAAATGCCATTTCGAAATACATCCGTTAGGTCAAATTACCTTAGCGTAAAATATCTTTTGGGTGAAACGTCTCTCAGGTGGAAGGTCCTTCTGCTAATGCAAATGAAAAGCATGCTAGTAATTTTATTCTTACCAAATGCCGTATGCCGATGTGAGTTGGTAAAATAATCATACTATTACGAACTAAACTGAAGATTTGAACCTTGAATGGAATGGAAACCTGGAATGTTACCTAACAATTTCTATCATGGCGCAAACTTTGTAGTAAACATTTTTAGTTATCGAGTAATATGTAATACTAGATCATTTCGGATACAAAGCCTTTCGTTTCTTGCTTGAGATACGTTATATAATGTTCGCATGCACTCACTTTCGGAAACTCCAGGTTAACTTCAATGGAATTTTCTTCTTTTTCTCCCTTCCTGCACTAGCACATTAAAAGAATTAACGCTCCCTTCTTTTCAAACAGTTTCAAGCGCCAAAGTGGAAAGGATTTTAGTGAATGCTCAAGGGCTTCGACGAAGTGTATCGGCAAATTAGAAGCCTGATAACTTTACCGCCCTTCCCTCCCCCACTGCTAGGCGGCCGAGGGAAGAGGATTGTGATTCTTAGGAGAACGCGCGATTTGTCGGAGAACATACTAAAGGAGGGGAGGGAAATGTAGATTGGGAGAAGAAAGGGAAAAATTGAAGGGGATATGCCGAAGCGAGCAGTAAAGGAGATGATTTGGACAAAAGGGAGGAAAGGAAAAGATGTTCGCATATGGAATAGGGTCGGAAAGGAGATGAGAGGGTTCAGGAAGCTACGCGTATGTTGAAAAAGGTTCGGCTTTGGAGGGGAATTTCGTAGGTGGAAGAAACCGAGAAAAGTATAGCCCATTTTGAGGATTGTAGAGGAGGATCTAAACAATTGAATAAGGATGAGCTTGATTCGATACAGCACATTCGATCTTAATCCTGCTACCTTATATTGATGGTTGGAATATTTTTCATTCATCTTTTGTTACAGCATGAATGAACATCCATCTTTCCTTTACCTTCATCTTAACTTGTACATGGATGTGATGAAGCTACTGAGGTATTGATGAAGTTGATGAATGGCGCTCATTTGCTTACTCTTCATTTAATGCATACACATTGGATTATAATTAAATATAATTCATGGGGTCATTGTGGGCGTTTCCCACTCATTAAATTCTGGTTCATCGACGAAAGCAAAGGCAAACTACATCACTCCTCATCTTGCCTAGTAAGCCTCATTCCCCCTCCAGAGCTTCCTCTAGCTTTTTTCAGGATATTAAATCGAAAAATCTCCAGGTTTCTTGATTTTAAACCGCAGACCTTTTTTTCTCATCATGCGAGATAAGTGTGCTAAAAAGGTTTCCCTTGACAGCAAATTCACTTATTTATAGAATCCTTTCATTTCGTTATTCAGTGAATTCAAGCATTACACCACCTCGGGAAGCAATGGATACCATGTGGAATATTTATTATATGCGTCCTCTCTGCGGCAAAAACTGATTAGATGCAGCGGAAAAAATCATCAGAATAATAGGTGATAATGCAGTTCGCTCCAACAGTTATATTTAGTGGTAGATTCGAGACCATAATCGAGTGGAGAAATAATAGAAAATGCATATCAGCCGCCAGCAAAAAGGCCTTCAGTAGTATACATATGTATATCTTGATCAATATTTGCCGATGCCATGTATTCATTTTCATGCTAGTAAAAATGACTTAAATCATACTTGCTTATTTTAATAATTAATAAAGTAAACACTTTAAAATCGCGGAGGAAATTGGACGTACCGATTGGTTATCCTTGATTTTGAACGGAATGAAATGACGCGACCTTTATTTTCAGTTTTCAACGAATAATGAAGAGGGTCATGCATGAGGCCGAGGTTAATTCGTTCCGTGAGTACTCAATACCATTTTAGTATTTTTAATGACACAGTGTAAATGAGGTTTAATTTTAGATATCTATGGTGTGGCTAAATTAACGTTGATGTGTCACTTTGAAAAGGTATTCGTATACTCATTATGAGCCGCCCGAACTGTAGTGCCGTAAAATTTCAAAAACAACTCTGTCAACTGGTTAGTGCTTCCAAAAGGGCTTTGTAGAGGGGAGGTAAATTCCCTAAACACCGTATCTTGTATGGATTCCCCAATAAAATTTGGAGCGCAGATTTGCTGTTATTTTGAATGTGCTGAAACGATATCCTCCTAATTCATTACGTCCAAATTTGATTTGCACCTCCTCGAGAAATTTTTGTTTGAGCTAATAATTAAATTATTTTTCGGCCTTAACGACTTCAACACATTTCAAGCAAATGGATGTTGATGTAAACACAACACGTTATCTCACGGCAGCGGGTTCAATTTCTTTCCAAGAAAATAGACAGAAAGATAAGGCATTTCCAATACGCAAGTACTTTCACAATACGTTGGTGTATCGTGTGATCTACGGACTCCAAAATCGCTTTTGTCGTTCGACTCTTATCTTTGCACTTAATGTATTTTGCAAACAGGGGACCTACTATTCGCAGCCTTTTATAACAGATACAGTTGATTATTAGTTACAGAATTTTTTGTGTGTTTTAGACTTTTCATCCATCGAATTCTTTGCTTTTATCTCTTGTTGTGTAAATAGAAAATATTTAATTTTGTATTTAATGTTACTGTTCTAATGCATTTATTTTGCTAATTTTTGATTGAGAAATTGAGGTAAGTGCAGATGGAATTTTAAATATTTATTATATTTAATATATTTATAGTGTGCCTTCATCTTTTTTTCCCATTACTTTGTTACTATTGCAATATTTCTGTTCTTCGAGTATATGGTGTTTGTATTGTTAAAAATGCTTCGACAGCCGAAGTCATTTCGCACGTAGACCCCACCGGGAATCGAATCCGGGACATCTTTCATCGAAGTGAAACGCCCACATGACTCTTCGGGAGCCCTCTATTCTTCGATATTTCATGGCTTCTCTTTTCCCTCGTTTCTTTATTATTTCTTTCATTCTAATAAAATGTGCTGTTTTATTTATTTTCTGTGTGAATTTGCATTTATTCTTTTCTTTTTAGGTCTGTTGTAGACAGTTTCCTTTTTTCTTATATTCCTGCCTTGTTATTAAATCTTAGTTAAAACTGTAAATAGGTTTTCGAAACTTTTCCACGTCCACCTTCGTAGAAAAACGCCCACAAAGATATAAAACTCCGTAGGAAAAAATAAAACCCCATAGGGAAACGCCCATGAAGTTTTATTTTTTCCTAAGGCCGGACTAAGATTTTCTAAACCCATATAATATTTCATTTTTTCTTGCAGATCTACCTTTATCCATATGATCGAAAAGCTATCCTATTTTTTAAATATTCATTGATATACGGGTTAGATGTAAGAAGTGACTGAGAAGTCTCAATCTCGCCCTTCAATAACGACGTGTTATTATCATTATGTACGGGTTAATACCTGATCCATTAAAATTCAAGAGAATGAAAGATAGCTACAATTTACCGTCTTTGCTACTACCACTGTTTTGTCAGCCCCATTACAATTCCATTGGAGTGCTGAAATGTTTATATAATCGAAATTTGGTTTCACTTTGAAAAATAAAATAAAGAGAAATTATTTATTAAACGATTCTGCTCGTGTTTTCCTATTTTACCTATCGATGGCGTAAATTTCAATTTATTTCATACTGCACAAACTTATTTTACGAGTATTCCTGTCTCTTTATACTCTCCTTCCGCCCGAATTATCTTGTGGCTCTCATTCAACGCTAATATTTGCTTTTAATACTTCAAATCGTTTACTAGCGTAAATATGTTAATCACTTACTTGATGTAAATGGAACACCATGAGTTACTTTTTCTAAATTTTTGATCCGAAGTAAAACTGCGGATTAAAATTATTTCTAAAATTTCTTAAGTTGATTATCTAGCGCTGTGAGAATTAATGGAATTATTCGGCACTATATTCTATTTGGAAATATTAAAATATCCTACCGGCATTTCCAATAATTTATAAGTTCATTTTACTTGCATTTGTAGATTTGAGGTTTGATGTAGCTAAAATCAGAAAATCCGTTAACCCAAGAAAACCCACTGTAAAGATGCTATAACATGAATTTCTATGATATATGAAGACGATATTATCATCTTAAATGCTAAAATTTTGTCCTCGATTTCATCCTCAAGAATATGCAGAATAATATTAATTTCAGTCACACACGTAGAAAGATTCTATGAAGTTATTCCTTACTGATTCACTTTCTTAGAGTTGCGTATAGTAAACATATGCAAACAGATTCTTCGCGAAGATTTTGTAACAATTTGTTTTTTGAATTTGATTTCATTTTGTAACAACATTAAATTCCTATTCGAAACTTATGGAAATCATTAATCATTATTTTCAGTAACAGTTATCTTACCTCGGATTTAAGTTAGGATTACAATGAATGTATCCCAGGTGAGCCTCAATAAACTCAAATGTTTCACTTTTACTGTAAAAATGTACTTATTTGCATATGATCGGAATTATTTATCATTATAGTAACCTAAAGAAACCAATACTTTTCAGGGACTGTTTTGCCTAAGGACTGGGGATATATGAATCCTCGTCCCACTGTCCAAATCGTGGGAACTTATCCTAAGTAACAGCCGTATGCGTCCTCTCACGTGTGTTATTCTCCTTAAGGGAAAGGAACGCTTTTTCGGGGAGGCCTCATTTCACCACCAAGATGTAAAGAGGGAGAGAGCTAGGGTTGTTTTCGAATGTCTTCAATCCACAAAGCTTGGTAATCCACCCCTCCTCACGTCATTGCAGACTATCGATTGTCCCCTTTGTTTTACCAACAGCGCCCGCGTTGGTTTATAAAAGAGTGAAGCGAGAGGCATTTGTTCAACTTAGGGGCAAACGGAAAGAGTTGTGCCAGTGTGTGCGTGGATGTGTAGCTTGTGTTCCTACCCTTCTCTCTCTCTATTCTGTCTATCCTGACTCCATTTACTCACTCAATACGCTCGGGCGTGCAAACACACGCATACATTCCGACAACCCTTTCCTCGCAGCTATCCCAAATCCTTTTCTCTCGTCCCTCTCCTCTCCCGCCTTTATAAATATCTCTTTCCACCGGTTCGATACCGTCATCTGCTTCGGCAATTTCTGCCCGAGTACATCATTGTTTAACGGAATTCATTACCTCGAGCATTTTAAACGACTTATGAGTTCAAGGTATGAGTTTCTACAGTGATTTCTTGGGTCACATTCTCTGGTAAAAGAGGATTTGCAATGCGAATTCAACCGTGGAGATCTTTCTTAGTACGGAATTGCTATTACGGAATGATTCCACTTTGTAAATGAGTTGAGAGCAAGAGGTAATTATCATACTACCTGAAATTCAGCACATTCAAACTAAGCTATCTGCACAATTAATTGTCTGGTTCGAGTTAAGTGATCCACAGTTGGGAATCAAGAAGTCTGTGGACTGAGCAAAATATCTATTACTATCCTCGGAATTTTCATATTTTGCAGTGGATGTCCACCAAATCTCACTATGAAACGTGCACTGAGTTTTCTGAAAACAGAAATTGTTTTACTTTTGATGATTATTTCAGTGTCGCTCGGTATAAGCATTCAAACCAATGTATTAAACACATATCAAACTTATGCATCCTAGTCGTTCGACATAATAATATTGATAGCTAATAAAATAACATTTAACGAAATTAGGAAGTCTTAATGGGATTGGGATGGTTAAACACTGTTAATTGTGTAAATTCAGACCCAGTTTTATAAGTAGAATTCAGTATATGTTCACAAAAACTCAAGAGATATTAAAATGGAACCTATTGAAAATTATATCGGCGATATTTTAATGTTACCATTCAGAAAAACTTCTGGTCAACTGACGTAAGAATGTTGATAGGGTATCGGTTCAAATCCCTCATATCAATGGTGCTGTGTGAAATCCCATCATAAGAAACATCCCTTTAAAATCGCAGACAGCGATTTTTTAAGTCAACGTAAAATATCCCATTAATCCTCTACGGAAACATATATACGAACCGTTATATTTATACGGAATTTCAGCGTCTGAGCAGTGCTTGAATCCACTCCAAACTTCTACAATATCCCTCCAGCTATAAAGTGCCATGACTTACTAACCGAGAAAATGGAACTCGTTCGGAACAAGCAGGCAACTCATCTCTTTTTTTCTCCTCTCGATATTTAGAAAAAATAATCAAAAAAAGGAAAAGGATTTATTTTTTCGCGAGCAATACTTCGGAAAAGTTTCCGCCGTTACCTCCCTCTCGCTCCATCTCCTATCAGCCTTTTTTTCTCCCCAAAGCCCGATCCCTAACAACAGTTCCCTCTCCCGGCACATCTCTCCTTTTACCTTTCGCTTTCCGCCGACCCTTTCCTAAAAAAAACAATGAATTATTCAGACGGGGGCCGCTTTGACATCGGGACTCACTTGACCCAGCGAACACGGGGAGGAATTTCAATGGAAGAGTTAGCGGCTGACAAAGGGAGTACGATTGGGATAGAGAAACCGATGACGATAAAAAAGTACTGGTCCTTTTTTTCACAATCGACAGTTTTTTTGTTCCTTCCGCTATTTTTGCGTGTGGGCAAGGAATCCGACGGGGTTCCTGGACGTTCCATCCAAAGCGTTCCTCCCACGGACGTTTGTTCACAGACGTTTCACCCACGAGACGGTTCACACAAAGGAATTTTCACTCTGAAATATATCAACAAAGACTTTCCGACCAAAAATGTTCACCCAAAAGCTGTAGTAACCGAGAGATATTTCAGGCAATGGGTATATTGGCCAAGGGATATTTCGCCCAAGAGAAATTTCACCCAAGGGATATTTCTTCCCACGGTTATTTCACATCAGCGATACTTCACGTGAGAGATACGTATTTCCAGATATGTTTCACCAAAGGAATTTTCTTCTAAATGTCTCAATTAGCTGAAATATATTTCGCACAAGGGATATTTCATCTTTAAATATATTATAGTTTGCTTTGCCCGTACAACAACCATTATTATTTACAAGATTATTTTTAGATAACTATAGGTTATATATAGGATAACTATAGATAAAAATGGCTATTGTACTTACACATTCTTATCTTTTCCTGAATTTTCTTGTTTATACTAGCTTTTCAAGATTGATATAAGGTGAAATATATATCGGGTTATATATATTTTTTAGATAATCATCCTTTGGTCGAAACATCTATTGGATGAAAAACCTTGAGTGAAAGATATTGTGTATACTGTCTTTGGGTGAAATTTCGCAGGGATAACCTTGGGCGAAACGTCTTCAGAAATATTAACCCTTGGGTGATACGACGGGACACCATCCGACGGGGGAAAGCACAAATGAAGAAAGCTATTATTACACGGGAGGAAAAGTCACGATCGGTTAGCATTTGGGGCGGATGGAAGAATCAGACCACGGTCGGTTGGGTCATCAACGATGAATGTAATGTGTTTGAGGACGGACTCCTCCGGGTCAAGATTTTTCGAACGACCCAAAAATCAATAAAAGCAGCGTCGGATAAATTGCTCGAAGATATTTTCAGTCCAGCCGAGCGAGAATTGGGTTTTATCGTCTAATGTTTCCTTTCTTTTCCGATATCTCCTTTTTTCGCTTTCCGCGACACGGAGATTATGTTCCCCTTAGTGTCGTGGCACAGAGGAACTCGAAAGAGATAAGCCAGTCGATCATTCTCGAACACAATGTAGCGGATTAAGGATAGTTTCGCTCCACATTCGGAATAAAGTAGGCACAGAAATTTTGATTTCCATCCTGTATGGCGGTGGATATAAATGAAATTCATAAGTCAAGCGAGTTGTAAAATCGACTTTGGTGGACGAGAATCGTCGTCTAACATACTCTCGCTCTATTTGCGAAAATTCCCTTAATCTTTTCGCTTCCTATGTTTCACGCATTATCTTAAGGGGATTTTTTAAAATTCAAAATTTCCAGCTTTCAAGTCCTTTTCTTTCTTGTGAGTTAAGGCTGTCAAGCAGTTTAATACCTCGATAATGACATCAATATGTATTCCCGAATAAAGCTATGGATGTCCAGATTCGCAAATTTGGTTTAGAAATCTCTGATATCTAACACTTTTGTCTGATAGGACAAATATTTAATTAGGTTAGTTATTACCTATCAATTTTAAGCTTTCAATAGCTACTTTTATGTTAAAACCACTTCAGGGGTCTCATTATATAATTTTCTGACCCCCTTATTCATAAATCAGTGATTATAGATGAATTGATAGTCGATATCAGTAGACATTTGATATCAGTGAATATTGATAAATCAGTGAATATAATTTTTATTCCTACGTCCACATATTCTCTGAAATTCTGCGCTATCATCGGTCACTTCTACAAATTCGGCATATAAAGTACTTACTGGGTGTTTTTAAAAATAAGCTTCTTATAATTTGGTAGCATACCGCTATAATATCCCTTGTAAGATACATATCCGTTTTAAGATATGCTATCCATAACCATATCTTTTCATTTTCGTTTCAAGTTCATAGACCCGTTGTATGGACATTTTTGGAGGATATATTGAAGCCAAATTTTTTATTTGCGTAGTATATAGCATGATTTACATTGAGTCACTAAAGTGAAATGGATAAAGTAATAATTGCTACGTCTCAGTAATATCGGAATTTTCACGCAGCTTCAAATACTGGAATGTCCCTATGAATAAAATTTTAGCGAATCGAAATCCGCAGCGTGCGACAAAAAACTTCATCTAGGGTAAAACAGCAATCTTTTCTTTTCGTAGCAAGTCTCTCGTGCCCAATATCTCTGGAGGATCAATTACAAATCACAGACGAATGTTTCTTGCTCCTCTCTAATCTGTTCCACCCTTGCAGTATGTTCCCTAGTCCGCTTTTCCTATCAATATCTCTCCGATTCTTCTCTCGAAGTCTTTTTATCCCCTTCTCTCTCGTCCCTCTCCAATAAGCCACGTGTAAACTTTTTTTTGCGTTGATCCGGTCTTAAGAATCCCATCCCTTCCTCCTCGCCATCCTCTCATCCCTTTAACTTCGTTTCCCTTCGCCTTCGTCTAATTCCCCCATGGGCAACCGCACGGGTTCTGCCTTTTCCTACCAACTGATCCCGCAAGATCTTCTCACCGTGGTAAAAGATCGTCGAAACACTCGCTTAGAGCTTTAGAGAGATAACCGCAAAGATAAAAAAAAAATTGAATCAATTACGGACTGACGCTTTCCTTGCGTTACAAAAATAAAGCGTTCCGTATGCTCACTCTATTCCTGTATCGAAAAGAAAAATATATTTCGTTTAAGTAATCCTTCCTTCTGTAATACCCAAGCTGCACTGATGTTCTCGGAACAATCCGTGACTATTTTATCGGAAAATTTCGAACTAGAAACTAGGTTACAGACACTACATCTGGTTCGGAAACAAATACCATGACTGCTATTCATTAAAATATCGATTGTTCGGCAACACATCCACTGTTTATTTACATCGCTTTCTATTCCTACTAAATTTCTGCTACTATTCAATCACCTGATTAGACTTGGCGTTATAAGTAAGCAAAACGTATGACGAAGCGGTTTCCTCATTTAGCGGGGTTCTGTAACGGCTCAGTCATTGTTGACTCGGTATGCTAAAGTGATTTGAGTTAATGACGGGCATCCGTAAGAGATAAGGAAAAAGAAAATAGTTAAAGATAGAGTTCAAAATATGCTTCACTATGCCGTCACGCATACGCCGCCTACGCTTGAACTGGATTATCGATGTGGGAATCTTGCTTTTTATTCTCTCATCTAATATTTCTGTGGTATTAAAAATATTATTCTTTTTATAAATTCAATCTGATATGATTAATAATACGTTCTCTTATATTTTTCAAGGAAAATATGCAAAGATAACTCTCTCTCTCTCTACTCTTCGAATTTTCATTAGTGAATTTTTCCGATATTAAACTTTGAACTGAGTTCCCCCTCGGAGGTAATTTGGCATCCATATTTAAATCAGTTTAGTTGATATTCAGGAAAGGAATGGATATTTCTCTAATAATGGAGATTTTTCACCCCAGATGCCGCACTTCCACAAACCAATCGATTTGTGGATAAAGTATTTTACTGTTGTATTTTTTCATATAATGCAGGGTTACTTGAGTTTATCGACATTCCACGAGCTAGTTTTGCTGTCGGAAGTTTCAGGGTAAAATATTTTTATTCACGTAAATGTTTTGATAATACGTAAGCGTTACTTGACTTTCTAAATGCTTCATTAGTGAATGTTGATGTCGGAATTTCCAGGACAGGATAAAAGCAATAGTTGAATGGACTCAGATCAAAAGCTACGTAAACATTCCGTGTAATTCCCGTTTCTCTTGATCCTGAATTTGGAAATTACACATGCAAGCGATTCCGCATACGTTTTTTAGTAAAAGAAATTCCTTTCCCAACTGTGAAATGAAAATTAGAGTTTGCATTTAAAAAAGAGAAACCTAATCATATATGGTTTACGATATATACGGTCTATGGTATGTCCTTTTATTTTGGCACGCAAGCTAATCTTGTGAACGACGTTAAGATTCAACCATTTTCAAATCATTTAAACTAACTTTGAAAAGGTAACACAAATATGTGTAATTTATAACTTTGAATTTATAAATTGAATTAATTTTGAAATTCGCTCCACATTCGGAATAAAGTAGGCACAGAAATTTTGATTTCCATCCTGTATGGCGGTGGATATAAATGAAATTCAGAAGTCAAGCGAGTTGTAAAATCGACTTTGGTGTTTTAAAGTGATACATGTTATTTATGTGGGGGTACAAGTGAAGATGGGAGGTTAGTGCCAATAGGACGGGGATATGGAATGAAATTAAATATAATTAAAATGTAAGTTATGAAGATGACCAAACATTCTGGACATACTTTCCTATAGAAGATGGTAACTTGGAACTAGTAACGTCTTTCAAGAACCTGGGTAGTATATCCCTAATTTTCAAAGGTAAATCAGCATTTGGGATGGTTAATCTTTCGTATTTATTACCATGGGAATGCGCTTAGTGCTAAGGAAAATATATGCCGAAGTGTGGTTTTCTATATAGGGCTGTAACATGGGTAAAATAAAATCATGAAAGCTTTGATTTTAGGTTGTGAGAAAGAATGGAGAAAAGCAATCGGTGTGATTGAGCGGGAAATTAGATGGTATTTAGAAGGACTGGATAAGTTAAGTTGTTGATGAAGGGCATAACTAAAAGAAAATGGTAGGGAAGGAAGGAGTATATTGTCTGTTACCAATGAATGACGGAACTATGAGCAAATGAAGGACGCCAAAGAAAGGTTTACATTTTATCAACAGTTAGCTATCATAAAACAGTAGGAGTCACGAAAATGCTTTCTGGCGCAGATTGTGATATCTTGGAAGGGTGTAATTTAGAGGCTAAAGGATAAATAAATTACGGGAGAAAATTTTATGGAAGACGTAATAGATTATATGCGACCTTCCATTTACTTTCTATCATAAATTATGATAAGTAAATCGTTAAAAAATCACCCACTCCGCGAACGATACTCAATGGTAATATAAAGGGTAAATAAGTTGATCCCTTTGAGTTAACGCTCCTTGTCTCATGCCAAAAGAGGGAAAGAAGAGTACGAATCTAGATGCAGTTGTTATCTACAAGGAAAGTTTTCTCTTGGAGATATGTTGGAATTCATTTAAAAGGTAAATATTCGATAATTACTAGGCTTTTCCAGCCTGTTATAGTTAATGTCATTAATGTCAAGCTTTGTTAATTTACCCAAGCAAAGACATTCAAAACTCTTCTAGTGTAATTACTCATTTAACACTAATTAAGGACACACGTCGGAATGAGAACAACAGGACAATTTTAAGTTTAATTAGACGGCACAGGAACAATAGCTGCACCTAGACCGCGATAACTTTCATGAACCAGGCCACCATTGGCGACAAAAGTACCACCTCTCCAAGAAACGAAACAACTCCGGTAGAACGAGACTCAGCAAAAATGCGAAATTTCTTTTCATAAGCCGGGCACGTCATTAAAGCTCCCCTAGATTCCTCATCGGCAGCGTAAATTGGAAGGCGTCTCAGGGAATTCGAAGAGGGCTTAAACACGTGATTAAGAATGCCGTACCTGGCCGTTGCAAGCGCCAAGTACGAACGCGAGACGAGGAACCCAAGGTCGGAGGAAATATTTCGCGACGACCCGGTTCTAGTTGACGACCACAGCCAACAGATGTCCTCGCTGATGCGATCGAAGATGCAGGCGGGAGCATCGGCGGTTTTAAGGTATTGGGGCATGTATTCCCGGCACGCCTCCACTGCAGTAGCGAAGGAAGTGGTTGTTGGAGACGAAGGAAGAGGAGAACGGATAAGAGATGAGCGCTGGTACTCTGGAATATTGAGAGGGCTCCAGAGTTGAATGCTTGGAATGTTTGGCAACCCTCTTGGGAGGGGTAAAGGGTGAATGTCGATAGGGTGTGGAGGTCTTGTTTCGTATGGGGACAGCGTGGGCCGAGGGGTCAATTCCTGCGCATCTCTTTTTACCGACGATAAGCGTTTCTCCCTCAAACGAACCCTTATGCTCTTCCGGAGTATGCGTCCGAAACATTTGAGCCCCGGCGTCAATCCTGCGCACCAACTGGGCCATTCGTAAAGCTTAGCGTCATGTGTCAGCGTGGAAATTCGCTAAATAAAGAGCCGCTTTATTTCCGGATTCGTCCCGACCGATGTTATGCACACCGTATCCAGGTTCTGCATGGACTGTGACTCGGAGTATGACGCGTTTGGAGTGATTGATAGGAGAAGGGGTGATTGGTGAGGTATAAAATCGTCGCCTCAGGTGTGTGGATGGTGACGATGGAATCTACGGATTTACCCTACTCGTAGAGATGAGTTTTGAAATTTCCGAATTGAGCGATGCTCGCCATTGATTTAGATCCATGCCTTCCGGGAAAATTAATACTACTGTCGCTGAGAATGCTGAGGTTATTAGCAGTAGAATTGTTTATAAATTTGATAATGCTATAGGTTTTTTTTCGAGATATTAGTAATTTCAAGGCGAAAGAATAATCACTAAGTTATGAATAGGAAAATTCACTGTGAAAGTCATGTCTTTGTAAAAGTCTTTAATGTTCGTTTATCCTTGGGAAGTTTCCTAGGTACAGGT
Source organism: Ladona fulva (assembly GCA_000376725.2). Classification (NCBI taxonomy): domain Eukaryota; kingdom Metazoa; phylum Arthropoda; class Insecta; order Odonata; family Libellulidae; genus Ladona; species Ladona fulva. The sequence goes on along the minus strand of KZ308334.1, from coordinate 840,276 downwards.
CTTTACGTTCAATCACCTTTCATACTTTTCATAATGAAAAATTAATTTACTTCCCAATGTAAGCATATATTTTTCCTCTCGTATGAGAAACGCATCGATAGTAATTCCCTATAATTAATAATCCATACATCAGCACTTGCTTTATTAGTATTGAGGAGCCACGTTAATAATATAAGGTTCTATCATGAAAACAGCGGTGCAAACTACTAAAAATTGTCCAAGCATGAATTAAAGATTGTAAGAAATATTTCAAGAGATTGATTTGTGAAATACTTTTATAAATTGTAAATGCGAGTGTAAATATTTTACAAAAAGTTGAGAACGTTTGTATTTTAACCTATCATGCATTGCAAGAGTGTTATAGAGGTTAGCACCTTAGTCTAAGGAATAACAAGTGTGAAAATTAGCGACATGACTGGGACTCGAACGCAGGTCTCCCACTTTCCGCCTCCCACCTTAGTCTAGCCTAGTCCCGTGTTCGAATCCTGGTTAGAGAATGTTAGATTGTGCTCATGATGTGAGAAAGGTTATTGTAGGACTGGTCTCTTAAGATCGAAATTCGCCTGATAGTATTTTTTGTTATTATTATGTTTACTATTGTACTAGCTACGAGTAGTTTTACCTTCTGTAGGGTTTCATAATCACGAAGCTCGGATTCCAAAGATTAATTATCCAATATATTTCCAATGATTTTCAGCTGCTCTTCCTGAAAGTTTTCACTCGAAACGTATAATATTCAGTTATCGATGGACTGGTCTATCATTCTGAAACACTTATAGCTACATTATCAACCGAAATAGATACTCGAGCAAAATAAAATATGTATTTCATCTTCGACTGCAACGCAGTCGAAGATGAAATACATATTACTAAAGCCCTCCCTTTAAGGCAACGTTGCAATTTAAATAGAACTCTATGGTCCGGATTAATAACCTTGCGAGAGTACCTAAATACAGTCTTTGAGCCGTACAACGTTAATATGAGCCCTGCGGCATATAGTTAAATTGAAGTTGAAATGCTATTAGGACGAAACTGAACCGCATCAATCATTCTTCTTCGCCGTGACCTATCTCTTTAAGACTGCTCTCCACACTATTTCAATCTGTGGACACGCAAGATTGCCGCTCAGAAACAACGCGATTTTTTGAGTCGTAAAAAATTAATTAATTCAAGAGTATAACGACACATGGTACGCACGTCATATGGATAAACACACGGAATTTCACTGACCGAAATAAAAACAAGTCCTCCCCACAAAAGCGCTTTCATTCCCGCCTCTCCGAATCCAATCTCCACACACATCTTGCCACAAACGGCCTCCCGCAGCACAAACCATTTCGGACACCTCAACGGCCACTTTTTACCATCCCTTTCGCCCGTCCCCCCTCTCTCTTTTCCCATACTAGCATTTCGCTGCGACACCCCTCTTTATTAAAGTGAGGACCATTGAAAGCGCATTTGCGTTGCAAATTCGTTTGCCACCATTCGCACAGCCGAAGCCGCTTTGGGTGGATTCAAGGAGAGTGTAGGACGAGGATCCTGACTCAAAGTTTTATACAAATCTCCAAATTCATCGGGATCCAACATAACCCCTTGTCAAAGACAAACAAGGCGATTTTGTTTTCCCGGTAGTAATGCTAAGCCTCTACAAGCTGAAAATTGAGAAATAAAGATGGTTTTACGGGATATATATCGCAGATTTTATTCACAGGCACTCCAACGCCGCTTTTTGAGAGGAGGTGGTTTCGTGTCTTCGAAAGAAGAAGTTGAGCGGAGCTTTGCGAAATCCCTTAAAAGTTTCGAATAATTTTTTCATAGAAGGGTCAGAATGAATACCGAAGGAAAAGCCTCGAAAACGATTCGCCTTCAACAGGTAACATTTACTTTCTTGATAGCCTAATTTCTGCATAAATCATAATGGTATTTAAAGATGTAGGCGCTAAGATTTTGTAGAAACTAAGTCCTTGACTACGGAAATATTTTCATTAGATTGTTTTCTTTTTCTCTTCCACCTGATTTGAGAATTATTAGAGAACATCATTGTATTCGAAAGTATTTAATATGCTATCAATAGATTCTGGCAAGACTTTGTGGTAGGAAGCCATAACGAACTGAGAAAATGAAAATAGAACATTTACCCGTACCACATAACATTTTTATTAAGCGACCATGGTTTCGACGCGTCGCGTCATCATCAGGCGTGATGATGATGAGATAATATATTTTGGAAACGTCTTATTGAGGGAAATTTAAAATAAGCAACGTTTGTTTTATTTCTCTTCGTATAAGCTGATAATGCCTTAGTTTATTTCACCAGCAGTAAAAATGCAATCTGCAACTAGGAAAGTTTTGGTTGATAATAACTAAACTGACATCTGGAAAGTTATTCGTGCTTACTTCCGGGAAGTAAGTTCCGATCAACAAAACAATGACTCTTTCACAAAGTTCTGCATTTCGGTCTCAAAATATGTGGGTAAGATACTAACAAAAGCATCTCCTTTATTTTCCATTCCTTTCTAAACTCATCAGTATACACTCCATGCGTTATTACGCGAATTATAGCTTTGAATTATCGTGGAAAAGATAAGCATTTGAACACGTTTTATGTCTCACAAGAATAGCAACGTGGGAAATAAGAACCACAGACCAATGCCTCACCTTTTAATATACAAAAATAAAGGAAAATACGTAGCTACAAAGCCATTATTTACCAGATAAGTTCTCAAATGTGTTTTTTTTAGCAACTTCATTTAATGCAGCCTAAGTATTGCGGATGGAAATCACCGAAGTCGGGCAAAAGAATTATGGTTTACTGATAGAATGAATTTTGATGCTAATTAGTTCCATTCATTAAAGTAATTTCATAGATTTCTTTGCAATATTTCAAAGAAAGGAATTGAGAAAAATGTTTGATTCATTTGGTTTCTTCCATTAATAATAAAGAGTTCCATTAATAATACCTCAGTGTCAGTTAATGAAGAAATATTCTCTATAATTCCTTGGAAGAAATATTGACAAATTATCCAAAGGAGGAAGTGGAACAACTTGAAGCGCGAGGTCTGTCATTCATTATATACCAGCACGTTTTGTCACCTCCTTCCGGGTTGTAATTGAACTTCCTCAAGAGAGGAATGCAGCTCCGGAACCACCCTTTACAACACCATCCACCACAGGAACCCACTGTTTTCTCAAAGCGAACCGATTAGACTTTTCGCGCCTATTGGATACGCTCCCGATCGGAGCCGTTTGATTCTAAATTGATAATTATTCCGTCTAAAGAAATTGTAGTACCTTCCCGGTGCTTTCCTTTTTCATTTGGGTCGGTAGCTTTAAAAACGGAGATATATGACCGAAAAATGTTTGACTTGCGAGAGGTCGTGCATGCCTGAATAAAATCCACACCCCTTTCATTTGCCTGGCAATCAGCGAAGCGTTAAGGACACGGATGAATGTCTTTTTCCATTCTCAGTTGCCTCTCGCGTCTCGGGATACGGCGTCAGAGATTTACTCCCTTTCCGGGAAAAGCGGGACGCCCGTATGTTAGTAATCAAACATAATTATGATTCTTTCTAGCCGCTTCTAACGAACATACGTAATTGTTTGCTCCCTCATAGATCTGTGGTCTAGGAGAGATCGTCTATTATGGGGGTTCTCAAACGGGTCCAGGTGGGCATAAAGGGGGCGATGATGACGTTAATGGGATCTGCATAGGGATAGAGGTCGAATGGGCTTCGATGGACAATGACAAAACTAGGTTATGCTTCTTTTATGAATCATGTTGAAAATGTGTGTATGTATGTGTATATATAAATATAAATGAATAATTATATTGCTTTGTATTGTGGTCTATGTCTATGTGTATACCCTACTAGCCACCTTTCGGCGTGTGGCAGGGGGTGCATGCACCAAGACTCTATTTACCTAGTCGATTACTTTCGCGTATCGTTCGCGGAAAAAAGGAATTCTTGAATCGGTTCGTTTTCGCATCTATTACTCTTATTTTTCTCGCTGTATCGGAGCGACCTATATAGCAGGGAGGGCGCATTATGTCAGAACGTGGTTTCTCTGAACTCATTTAATAAATTTATCCTTAGCGTTAATCTTCTTTTTTCTAATGATTCCCATCCCGCGTTCTTGAGCATCTCAGTAACGCTTACTGATTTATCATAGCAATTCTTCACGAAACGTATCGCCTTTCGTTGCACCTTTTCTATTTCTCGAATACAGCACTTGTCGGCCGGGTCCCATACACTACATGCATACTGAAGGTGAGACCTGACTAACGCGAAGTAACAACGCTCGCGGACTTTTTCTTCGCTTCTTCCGACTATTCTCTTAATAAAACCGAGTTTCTTAAAAGCCTTCCCACATATGTTATGGATGTGGGCACTCCATGATAAGTTATTAGTAAGGGTCACTCCTAGATATTTCACCGATTCTTCCGTTATTAAGTTTTTCCCGTGGAGGCTATACGAGTAATCTTTAGTTATCGATTTTCTTTCAAAGAAGTTAATTACTGAACATTTATCTACATTTAGCTCCAATTGCCAATCATCGCACCATTTCGCAATTTTATTTAAGTCATTCGAAAGGATCAATCTATCCTCTTCTCTCTCAATCTCCCTGTAAACTACCGTATCGTCCGCAAATATCCTAACTTTACTATCGATTATTTTGCTAAGATCGTTGATATATATTAAAAACAGTATCGGCCCGATTACGCTTCCCTGCGGAACGCCCGAGGTAACCTTAATGTGGTGTTTTTAATGGTCAAATGAGCTCCAAAGGATACGGCTGTATGTGTTATCCTAACATAGCATGATATCTTTCCAATTGGCCATCTGAAACGCTATTATTCACCGCCAGACGGCTGTCATATCTAGGTTTATTTTTGTTAGATTAAGGTAAGGCACACACCAAGGGTTACCAACTCCCGAGGTGACGTTTGCGAGAGTTTTCAGTAGATCATTCAAAGAATAACCTAGGGACCATAGAATTCCTAATCATCGTTCAGGAACAGCATAAATGTGCAATTAGATCACAATTGAACAGTTCTATTTGGAGATGTGATTTTGATGATTTACTGCTATTTCCACAATGGAGTCAAGGAAATCAGTTCATAACAACATTATTTCAGGAATCTTCCAAAATTTTTGGTAAGAAGAGAGGTCCAGTTGAGTCGAAGACGGAACATAATGAAGATTACGCGAGAACAATGCTAGTATTAAATTTTAAAGAAGCCACGTAAAGCTGCGAAAGTATGGTGTGGACATCTAGAGGAGTTAGCCCTTAACATACCAAGCCAAGTCTGTCAACGTTGTTGACCGCGGGGTCCTCCCAAGACCCCACGGTTTTTCTTTTATTTCTTAATTGTTTGTTGCTGTAGATTACTTACAAAAGGTTTTTTTGGGTTTCCGAAATNTTTTACCTTGAACTGACGCGGGACACACATAAAAGTCAAGAAAAAATAGGTACAGCAGGATCAATAAAAATGTAATTCTGGGATCCTCCTAGGACCCCCCTTGGTATGTTAAGCGAAAGTGGGAGGAAAACTCCTAATTCCGAGATGCGGGAGATTTTAAAAATAATTGCCCAGTTGTGGGAGTTTCCCCAAGAATCAAAGAGAGTCGGCAGTCCTAAACACAGCCCGTTCCCTTCTCTCGCGCAAACTCTCCATCCCGTACTCCCTTTCTCTGTTTCCCACCGTGTGAGTTTGCGTCAGTTTGCGTCTGCTCCGCACATCTCTCGCAGTCAAGAGAAGCGGAGAATTTATTCATGGAAAAAATCCGGAAAGAAATGTCAGGAGGCAGTGTGGGCGAAACATGAGAGATGAATAAAGAAAGTAACGAAGGAAAAGAGTTGAGGAGTAAAGAGTGAAAATGGGCTGTCGCCCATCGCTTTTTACTCTGCCGCTACGCTGGATTGAGCCAAACATAGACCAGAACGAACATCTTCAGCATTTTAGGTGGTTTTCTGAGTGGTATTTTTCTAGACCTCGAAAGTTTCTGCAATATTTTATACGCCCTCATTTTAGTTTCAAGGTTAAAGTCGCCTTGACTGAATAAGTTATAAAGTGAGGGAGTTGAAAATATTGTCACTCACTTCAACGTAGCCCGTGACTTATAAACAGAGATACTCCGGCCTAAATTATCCTTTATGGGTGTATTTTGAGTAGGAAATATTGAATGCAAAGATGTTTTCATCTCTCGAATCATTTGCTAATAAAAAGCAAATAACTGCTTTCCAAAGTGTATCTTTACTACAGCTCACGGTCATTACATAATTTTATATAATTGTAATATTAATAACTCGTCCTTATATCGACGGAGTCCTATGAAAAAACGATTAAGAACGATTCTTGTCCATTGAAAAAAACGATAAAGAGAAACGTATTTAACGGCTACATTTCCACTTAAAGAAACAGAATCGATTTGGTCGTCGGGTCTTTTTTACGAAAAGCTTGGTCGAAAAGAGGGTTAATGTTTTCCTTTAAGATGCTTCACCGGATAAAGTATTGACTCAGGAAGGGCCATTCGGTATAATCGTATTTTTAACTCCAATTTGACTGCTTTATTAACACCTTTGTTTAACTTTCTTTCAATTTAACTCAAATTAACTCAAGAAAGTTAATGAATAATTTCTTTATCTTGATGATCTCCTTCATTTGAGTCGTATTCTCTTTCCGTATGCAGAATTATATTCAATAAAGCGGATTATAATTTTCTTGAGACATTGGTGATCTTCATTCACTTCTCACAGAATCCAAATAAACCTTCCTAAGAAACAGAAAACAAAGAAATGATTTTCAAGGTTCAAAATTATACGGTCATCGGCTCGCTCACTTCCTACTAAATTCATTCTTCGATTACCAAATTAAAATATTGATATTCAGCATTACTGTTTTCAATCTTATAAAGTGTGTTATTCACATTACTTCTTCCTCGTGCAAATGAGACTCATTAAGAAAAGAGGTAGTTGAAATAGAAAACATTCATACCGAATGAGATAGAAGGGAGTATGAGGAGTCTGTAGTAAAATAATTCTCGTTTTTGTTATATATGTTAATATTATTCTGCAAAGTTGCATACTGTATTAACATTGTATTAACATAATGAAGTTTTAATATTTCGAAAAAGAATTGACACGCATCCTTTTATATTTTAATTAGTTGAAAAGCCTGCCAAACCAGACTAAAATAAAAGATGGACAAAATGTAATGAATAAAGTAAATGATTAAATGGAAATTAAAGTGTGAATTTTGAAAAGTGTATATGCCCATGTCATCTCTTTGTAAGTGGGGAAGGTATAAGAGTGCTCATTGCAATCTATTGGGATGCAACAGAATCATATGTATCTACGCCTTGTATCTAAATCATACGTATGTACGTGCAGTATTTTATAAATTTGATTCCCAATAATAGTTACATCTACCGAAATCTGAGACATACTTCACTGAAAACATTTTGGCTTCAAAAGCAGAGAATGAAGTTAAATATTAACGCGTAACATACGTTATCAGAAATGTACGTAACACTCTACCGTTATTAACAGTCATATATATATCTAAAGATTCGATGGGATATATACCTATATCAATTCCCTCGGGGCACAGATAATTGGTAGTCTATGCTGTTGAGTAGTTCGTTGAAAGGTATATGTGTGCTACAGAATGTGCACCATACGCGCCCTTTTCCAAGGGTGTGATATGGATAGAGACACCCTCTTTTTCCCTTTATTCGAATATTCCCTTCCCGTCCTTTCTTACTCTGCTACACTTTATTTATTTTCCTCCAATGGTTACGCGAAGCTCCGGGTGTTGGATATTCACTAGGGATTCCGTCGAGGGATTTTGAAATAGAAGAAATGGGGGAAGTAGATGGAGAAGGGTCGTGGTTCGGCATTTTTATATATATGTATTCATTTTTCACGGAATCTTTTCTCATCCCCCCCATCTCGTGCCTCTTCCCCGATCGTAACCAAGCCATCTTCGTAAAACCCCTTCCAGAGAAACCCTCTCGTCTGAAGCCGCCCCCAATGCTCAGCATAACACTACTTTCGCCAACTTTTTTTCTCTCCCACTGTGATTTTTCGTAGTAGGCTGGTGTGAATCAGAGTTTTCGGGAATGCGGCTTTTTTATATACAATTTTTTTATTTTTGAAACCCTCCAAGAACCGCTTTTCTTCAACAACCCATCTCCCTATCCCTCGGTCTCATTCTACTCTTCCACTTCCATTCGCCAAGGGGAGATTATTATATAACGTTTCCCCTCCGTCTTTCCACTGGCGGCGTGCTAGCGACAACTGCTCGCCGTTTTCCCTTCGGTTTTTCATTTCTCTGTCTTTCTCCTCTCATTCACCATCTTTCCTCAAACTCTCTCTCCCCTTTCTTTGCATAAGGAATGTTTTGAATGATCTCTCACTCTGTTCCATTCCTTTGAAAACCAACAGAATGAATATCGCATGTCTCTCTCTCCGGAAAGAAAAACTTACTAAACTCCGGCGAGATGTCGAGGTTTTCGTCAAACACGGGAAGGAGCGGTTTTTCCGGAGTTTTATTTAAAATATTTTTTCCCTTCTCGATTTAGTGAGTTCTGGGCGATTCGCGAGATGGAGTGTGTCGATCAAGGGCGATCTTCTGCGTTGGGCGTGGCAGTGTTATGTTGCTGGGGCGTTTTTCTCTTATTTTACCTCTAAGAGTTATACGCATATACCGTTTATATATATATAGAGAGTAAAGATTAACTACGGTGAGACAGGGTTTTCAACTTTTATCAAGGCCGAACTTTGCATCTACACATACATTTTGACTACTCTAGCTTTGATTCCGTCTGAAATTCGCAATTCTAGCCAAATTAATCTCGAACATGTTTTTAGCTTTTGCTATATAAAGATGACTTTTAAAGCTCAAGAAAAAATGAACATACTCCAAAAGAAAATATTAATTTCGAAAAAGAAAATATTTCTCCAAAATAAACCAAAATCGGAATCCAGGTAAGTATAACTTCTTTCTAACTAGAGGTATTTTAAACTAAAGACTCGTTCGATTAACTTGTAAAACAAGGTTATGGGTACAGTATTCAGTAGCAAACACAATATTAATAATATTCATATTTTTAGTCGATTTCGATATCTCAACGTGGTTGCGACCCCAAACAATTACATTTCAAAAATATTACAGCATAGCTATATAGGTTATTTTATAAATTAATAGAAATACGATTCTTTTAATTTTTGTTCGTATACTGCTATTTTCCACGAAGCGATTTTTTTTGTACCAGCAAAAATCATCCATGCTCTTAATGGTAATTAAAGATCCCTTTTAACTAATTTGCTCGCATTCAATTGTTTGTCTAACGAGAATATTCTGCATTTTAATAATTAATCACATCATTTTATTCTAATGGAATGTATCTGTCGAACTCATTACTGAATAACTCATTTGCCGTTCCTTGGTGGAGTGTAAAACTGCTAAAACCGCTAATTCTGTACTCTTCTTTTATATTCAGTTTCAATATTTTTCGGCTCTATGACTAGAATAACCTCGGATTTATTTTTAAAATTTACCCTCCAGAAAAAAATAACCCGAAATTCATACTGAATGATAATCCATGAAGGCCAATCGAACGGGAACCTTTTTACTAATTGCAACGGATATGTTTAACGATACTTTAACGTTTTGTTTCCCTTGTTAAAAACAACTTTCCCACGTGATACTGAAATGAACGGAAATGAAATATCGTGAATTAGAGAAGTGAATTTTGGTTTCATACTGGATGATACTTGATTACGAAGAAATTCAATTACCGTTTGAGGTTAATGACAAAGTACTTGTGGTTCAGCCAGTTCTTTCATAAGAAATAGATGTTAGCTACCACCTAATATATTTAATATTTATGCTAAAACATCGCTAATTTTCTTTTCTCATTTATTCAATTTGCAAGTACTTTCATATTTAAAGTCAGTAATTATATTAAAGTCTATGATGCGTGAGGTATAAAAACCAACTGCTTATCTTATATTGTGATCGAATGTATATTTTAATGTCCCCTTTTGCGAGGCAATTGTCATCCAGGGACCTGGGTTCGTTTTCGTCGAAATCTTTATCTCCGTTGACACTCGGGTTTTCACGCACCGACTTCAACGAGCCAAGTTGAAACACGTTTACCATATCCTAGAGACGAATCATTTTAACGTTTACTTCTGCCGGGATGTATACATTCCCAAATCCCCCTGCATGCGCCATCCTTCTTCGCTAGGCGGAGAAGTAAACCCGTCTTTAAAATGGCGCAAACATGAATTTAGAATCGAATATTTACGCGCCGAGAGGAAGGAGAGCAACAAAAAAGCAGGCCATTACCGCGCACAAAGGGGTTGCACATACGCCCCCCGTATAGAGCCTTCGCCGCCATCATTTCATTTACATCGAAATGTTCCCTCTCACACTCGCCCCATATGTATTTCTTTCTTGGGAAGAACACGTTTTGTGGCTCCGAGGATTGCACTTCCCCCGACGCCGTACACGTCGTCGAAAATCTTCCCAGAATGCGACGCTCCATCTCCTCAATGGCTCTCCAATCCGCATTCCTCTCATTCCCGACAAATCCATCCTTCAGTGCCTCATTTTCATTCCCAAATCCCCTCACACCACCACTAAGTCCTGTTCCCTGCCAACGCCTTATTCCATTTCCCGTAGGGTCCCTCGGAGGAAACCGCATTTCGGGAGCCACCAGTAAACCATCCACTCTCTCTCTCTTCATCCACACCCTCTGTTCAATCTCCCTTCACTTCATTCAACCGATCACTTCTCCTTCCTCATAAGGGAGGAAATTCTTCCCATCGTTGCCTCTCGTGGTCTTAATCCTCGACCATTATCACCGGGTATATTCAGCCGCTCCGTTTGAGGCCATGGTGCGCTGTTTATTATCCACCGAACTCTCTCTCATCGAGGTGATTTTCGGAAGCGATGATGGGATATCTTCTTCTCTCGCCTTTCCCGGTTTTAATCTCGTCTAAACCGCCTCTTAAACGCAGCTCAGGAAAACGAAACGAAATTTGACCCAAATTATGTGAATCACACGGTTTCGAGAGGAAAAAAACATGTCCCTATCTCGTTTCTCTGTAGCATGGGATGTTAAGCGAATACGTTTGACGAATATTTTTTTTTTATTTGAAGTAAATAACATTAACTACACTCTATTGGTTGAATTTTAATCTAATGGAACTCTGACAATTGTTCCTTTATAACTCGCTCAAAGTAAACATTTCTTTCACCAGGATCCAAACCCTGACCTCGGCATTACTGGGATAGTATGCTGAGGTTGAGAAAACCAAACAAGGTAATTTTTAAGGCCACATTTCTGGACAAATAAAATGTAGTAGCTCCTTCTATTATTTATATATCCAAGGTTTATTTTTATGATATATGCATAATGAAATGATATATACCAAACAGTCATTACTCTTTTTTGAGAAAATTAACGAAGAATCAGAAAAGCAAAAAGATGATGGCCGTCAATGGCCGAAACCGGTTGGCAATAAAAATATCTAGTGAAACGTTCAAAGTTTAGTTCTCTTTATCTGTTTAAAATGGCGTTTCATGAAGTACAGGCGTCTCATATCAACTTTAACAAATAATCGTTTCGAATTATCAATTTATCCCCTACGCCTATCCTACCAGAATGTAGTACCGAAGACATGTAAATTTTGCGATGCTAATATATATCGAGGTGGAAATAAAAGTAAAGAGTGAGCAAAAATCGAATTAGGATTGATGATTGTGTGTCAATTAGTAATCCAAGATGAAGAGGAATTGGCACTTGTATAAATCATTTGTTTGATTTTCAGGAAACACAGGGACAAACGGAATATAAGTTGGACAAATTACCTGAGAAATGGAATTGCGCTGAAGGAAAAGGGAGAGGGTGACAGGAAGGAGTTCCTCGATGACAGCTAAGGACGGACCTAATATCGGAAGGTAAATGGAATTTCTGATATGTTTCATTTCAGATCCAAAATGCATGTCTGCGTCTAAGACATACTAAAGCAGTTGCGGTTAAACATTGGGCATGCGCGAGTCCAGCAATTCGCGATACGAATTCAGAATTAATTACCGCAAAAACTTGTTTAGAGCGATTTAGAGGATGAACGAATGTGCTTCCTTTTGTAAACCGATGAGGAATTTGATAGATAGAAATAGATAATATTACCGAAAATATTTATTTTAGATAAGTATTATGTCTTGATAATTTGTCTTAGGGATGCTGAGAGGAGGTTAACATATCTTACAACTTAGGGTTGCAACTTTTCGCTTGATTACATTGATATTCGTGGGTGATATGCCTAAACAGTTAGGACGTTAAAGATCTGATTTCATAAGTTGTGCTGGTTTTGAAATGCCTGTATTAGAACTACTTTCAGTATTCCTTTGGTGTATGGTCTCTACAAAATATACTCACACGTGCACGCTCGTATAAGAATAAGTAATTAATTGATACTTTCCATGATTTACATGCTAAATTGAAACAGAATTTTCCACCTGCTGCATTTGCTATGCTTGTAAATACTTCCACCAAAATTGTAATTTAATAAATTTTCTTCTTCCAATATCTCACTCAATAAGATGGTATTTGCCGTGAAAATTTATTTCTAATATCTCGGCCTGGGCACAACTTCAAAAATTGCAGGTCTGAAATTTTTTTCCCTCGCGCCCCTTCCACCGTTTGGCTCAATTTTTCTTTCCACTAAAGGCAAAAATCAAATTTCGTCGCCAGTCAATTTTTATCTCGCCGTAAACAAATCGCGTGGAGCATCCTTTCGTAAAATTCCGCGCCGCCGATGGCACTGAACTTTAACTAAAGCGTCCCATTGTACTTCCTCATTTTCGTCGATGAATGAACTTCCTTCGCCAGTAACTAAATACTCCTTTAATTATATCCTCACTGCGGAAAACTCTAATTAATATACCTGGAGGGCATCGTTGGAGCGCATTCAGGATGTCGCAGAATCCGTTCTTTCTTTCTTTCAACATCGCGATATATTCCGCGCTCAGGAGAGGCAATGACTAGCATTCTCTATTTTCTCGCAGGATGCCGGATTTGGGCTGGATAGAGAATCCGAAAGTTTTATTTCGCCTGCTTTAAAATCATGGAATAAGTTAGGGAGAGAGCGATCTAACAGGGTGTCTAGTAGGGAGGAGTTATGAAGCTCGATTTTTGGAGTGGCGTGGGTTTGAGGAATACGAAACACGGGGGCCGCAATAGTGTGGGTGAGGGGAGAGTTTGGGGATATTGACAGCTGACTCACACCGCCCTCTTCCCATTGCAACTCCGCGTCCAAACACGCCATTCCTCCACCTCTTTCACCCCACGCAGCAGCACCCGGCGTTCTCACAAAGCCAAAACCTTCGCTTCCCCAAACCGAAAGCCTTCTGCCACGACGCAATACTGTTATTCATATGCTGCCAGCACCTGCCTCTCTTAAGCCGAATGTGTGAAACTAATCACCGCCGGAGGGATTAAATCCGGGGCCCGGAAGAGTATTGTTGTATCGCCGTTTTTTCCGCGGAGGATTAATGGAAGAAAACAAACAGATCGGGATCCTTCTCTATGGGCCTCGATGTTTTACTGCGGAAGAATCCAATGGATGGATTATGCCATGACTTAAGTGCGGAATAGGACCGGTTCGTCAAAGCCGAAGGGAATTTAAGCCTGGATCGAAATCTGTCACATGCAAATGGGAGTTTGTCTTGGTGTTACAAAAGGTCATCCCAGAAAAATTGGCGGGTTCATGAATGACTCGAGAAGGATATGATTTTGAACGCATAGTAAGTAACTCTTAGGTTATACGAGCATAATGGGCATTAATAATGGTGTTTGAGAGTTCAACCATTTAAAGTTCTTATTATCTGAGTTATCCGACGTTTAATCCTTTTAAAGCTTACGTAACACTCTACAAGTCATTTTCTATACAAATCTTCTCAGCAAAGCCTTCTCTTAGCGAAACACAATTAACTCCCGATTGTTCGTTATTGGATTATCAATTTTGCGGATTTTCCTCACATGATTTTTTAATCCACGTTGATATTTTTCTGTGTCTTTTTGAAGATTTCAAATAAAATAATCACTTAAGTATTCACGCGTTTTAATATAAGCACAACTTACATACATACACAACTGCCATTTCTATGAAGCAGTGGGAATACAATTACTAAGACATTGTCACTGCTAAAAAGATCCGCGGTCGGGTGAAGTAAAAGTTCTTATTAAATCGAGAAAATAATGGATTATATAAAAAATGAATAGTACGTAAATTATAAACATTTGAAAGGCCTAAGAAAAAGTTTTGATTACCTTTTCTCACTTAATATTCATGCATCCTCTCTTCCCATTACTAACCCGGGTTATTGAGAGTTAATTGTGGGTTAATATGCCGATGAACAATAATGTATTTCCGACTTAAATACTTTTATTTGCTTAATTTTTTGCGGTAGTAGGAAAAAGTACACGTTTAATATAGCATAAATTACAAGAGAGATCTGTTAGTCTATTGGAAAAATACTTTTAAACCTAATAAAAAATGAAATTTATGCGTCCATAGCTATTTCCGTAAACGTCCAAAACGGTTGTGTACATCACATCACTTTTTCAGGCAGATACTTCACAGATTCTATGATTTTTTTTCATTTCCAGGCTTTCATACAGCATTTTTTGCGTAAAATTTCCATATTTTCGCGATATATCTTTCGTTGCTTGCCAAGATCTTATCTCGTTTGATATAGAAGGACGTTAAATTCGAGCTGGAGCGTATTTTTCTGCAGGGCGACGAACGGCGGACTTAATATCTCAGCAATTTTGACTCCTCACTTTAATAGAGGCGAATGAATGGTGGAAAAATTAATGGAAAGACATTCCGGGTGCATGAATCTCCTGAAAATGCTTCATTGGCCGCAGGACAATGTAATTTGCATTGAGACAATATCTTCGTTTTATTTGCGGATCGTAAAAGCAGCACGTGAGCAGTACGGAGATAGAAGTTGGGGAAGGAGTTTATGATAGACTAATATTAAATGGTTGCCGTTTTATCATTAACTGCCGAGAATAAAAGTGCAAAAATAACTTGCTTTTATTGCCTGGTAGAAGTCTTGACAGAAAACAGGGATTATTTGCCGTGGGTGTTAATAATTATTATAATACCCCCGTGGATGTCATTAATTAATTAAATGAATGGACGATTACACTTTGAAGTAATTTTTAACCGACTGAACGTTTTTTATACGGAACAACGATGCTATTGGAATGTAAATTAAAGTTAATGGAAAAAGGATATGTTTTAGTTTATAAAATTAGATCAAAGAAATTCTTATGCTAAAGCGATAATTAATTGAAAGCATTTCTACGTCGATATCGAACGAACGATGTCGATAAAATCGACATGTCAGTGATTCTGTTAGTTGAGAGGTAAAAATAAAGCAATATAAAATATTCGTTATTTTATTGTTTTACAAATTAAAAGGCGAAAGGAATGCATTTCATATGAAAGAAATCAAGCCGTTGTCAATGTCCAAATTTTAATTTAAAAATATTTCACGTTAACCGTAAAATCAAAAATATCTTACATCCTGTATTACCCAGGGCCCCCGGACAGCCAATTGGGCAACGCGTTCTTTCCGGGTTCGATCCCCGGTGGGGGCCTACGAGCGAAATTACCTCAGCTGTTGAAGCACTTTTATCAAAACTACTATTTACTACTTCTGCAATACTGAGCTTGGAAATATCCAGTTTTTGCAAAAGTAACACCTCTCACTAATGCGAATTAAAGTTGCTTCAAACACCAACTAGGTTTTAATGTTTTTTGTGAAATCAGTTATTCCTCTCGGCCAATTAAGGCTTTTCTCTCTTCTGCGGACTGTGCAAACTGTTACTCAGTATTCATCAAAACGATTTAGTAAAGTCCCCTTGTATTCACCTCGCATTCGTTGTAAATATAGAATTCAAAATTGCCAGTAGTGAATGCTACCTATTGTCGTT
Organism: Ladona fulva; assembly: GCA_000376725.2. Classification (NCBI taxonomy): domain Eukaryota; kingdom Metazoa; phylum Arthropoda; class Insecta; order Odonata; family Libellulidae; genus Ladona; species Ladona fulva. The sequence goes on along the minus strand of KZ308334.1, from coordinate 824,251 downwards.
TTTCTGTTAAAATGGATGGTAGTTTCTAGCAGTGCATGAGTGTATTTAAAGATTTAGTTTCTTATGGTAAAACCTATGTCGACTTCGGGAAACTTCGGCGAATGGTAGTGATTTCGGTGCATTCATCTTCATTAGCAGTGAGGTGTCACTGTATGATTCAAAGTCCAGCAGTAGAATAACACTATTTATTGCCAGCAAGAATTAAAGAGTTATAAGCAATATTCGAGTACATTGATTTGCATAGAAGATATCCTCCGTGTTTATTTATTTATTACTTTGACGAAAAGTAAGGTCAATAAATAAAGCTTCGATATAGAGCGGCGTCCGTACAATATTAATCAAAGCACATTGCGCCTCAATAAATATCCAATCAGTCATCCAACAATGGAGAACGACCGATCCAGAATTAAAGTACTCCAAAAGTAATTTGCTGATTAATTATATATGTTATTAATTTGTAATAGTAATTTGCTATTACTGTGAAATATTTGACCATCCATTCATCATTGATCGGCAAATAATAAGATCGGCGCGACGCTTTCATGACTGCAGGAAAGTCATGCATCCATTTCGTGTATTAATCATTTTCCATCGCAAAATTATATCAACTCATATTTCTAATTGTGTTACGTACACGTCGCGTGTATTATTGATTGAGGATGCTTACAAATTCGCTTTGATTCCGGTTCTTCGTTCATATTTTGTGCGTTCCTTATGGTTCTATGCGATTAACGAATCCATCTCTAATTTAACCAACTCTTCACTAATTTGACCCCTCTGTAAATAATAAAATGCTCTTAGCACATTCGGAAGACTATCATTTCATCTTGCCCCACGATCTTCCGTGATTTCTCAGTCGTATTTGTAGCACATTAATACTCTACTTTTCTTTTTCTTTTCCTCAACCGCTCTCGTAAGACCTGCAGCGATTTTGGGAATCGTACTCTCGTACATTTCGATTTTTTATGACTCGTAGTGTTGCCATCCAAGCTGGACATAAAAAAACTGGCTAACAGTATTTTTTGATAACTCTCGCAAAGAAATAAAACGGGTAATTGCAGCATTTAATCGATTTTCTTCGCATTACAACAGTGCTGGAGAAAGAAACCCTTCATTTCTAACATATCTTGAATTAATAGCTATAAACATCTAACACCTTTCTCTTGATAGTACATTACTCACATTTAACTGTTGATTACGTTCGCATGAAGTATAATTCATCTACATCTACATCTACATTAGTACCCTGCATAATTCTGCTATTATCAATGAAAGTACTACCGAATTAGGCCATCCTCACATGTAGTAGGACGCCTTGTATTTTTAGGGACATCAGCGACTAAGTATCTCCTTGGATGACGCATTTATAGCTGAACAGTACTAAAATGTCATTTTCGTGCTACTTTTACTGCGCTTGTGATGTGAAAAGCACACTTGTTCTTTGCAAAGATGTTTGACCTTGATATTTGTGAATGTAAGGTTTTGTTTCGGCACTTCATCCATTTTGGTCTAAATTGTTTTGTGGGAAAAATTGTTTTGTGATTTTATCATGGTTTCTGCATACCCATTTTCCCTCTTGGTTTTCCGTGATTTGATTTTATTTTCATGTATAAAATTTGAGTTTGACACATTTTTACTACATTTTTCGCCCAACCAGGTCTTCTCCTTGTAGTAGTAGTCTTACATCTTACAACATTACAGCTTAGGTTATTTCGCACGTGGGCTCTCACCGTAAATCGATCACGGGACCGACTTCACCGAAGTCGAATGCATTGCCCTTAGAGCTTACGTGGCTATCCTGGAGTCACTGCTGTTCTCTTTTTATATGCTATCAGTATAAAGGAAAGGAAGACATGTTATTCCTTTGCTATCAGTATGTTAGGAATATACGTTTATATATATTTAGGACCGATATCAGATCAAACAATAAATAAATTTGCGTTCTTATTTGGTTAATTGAGAACATTTTCTCGGTTTACCAATTAGTAAGTTACTAAGCACAATGTTAACTGAAAACCCGTTTTTTCCAATTTACGTTTTATGGTATGCCCTACTCCTAATACCGTAGTCGATTCCCCTTCGATCTTTCAATAGTCGAAAAACTTCTCTCGCGAAAATATTCCCTTCTTTTCCTCCTCGCTTTAGGGATTTCGCTCGTCCCTCATGATCCCTCAAGTGGTTTAATCTATTCTCTTTCATTTCCGCTTTCAGCTCTTCCCTCTCCATTTTCCCATCCAATCCTCCACTTGTGGATGTCAATACTCCTTTCCCGTCTTTCTCTTTTGGCAGCTTACATTTCTTCCTTTCCCTGCTTCATCATTCAATCCAACCTCCCTTTCCAGTTCCCCATCGCCCTTTCTTTTTCTCATCCTTTTATTCTAAGGGGCTCTTTCAAGATGAGAATCGCCTCGGGAATTTTCTTTTTGATGCCTTGACTCGTTAATACCTCTTGATGATCGGACGGTTTCTATTTTAACCTTCCATTTTCAAGTCCCCTGTCCGTATACATTAGGACGAGGCTAAATAGCATAGTGGGTATAGTGAATGACCAGGAGAAACTCTGACCGTTCAAGGAACCAGCACTAGCATTATAGAATATCAGAACAAATTTCTTTCATCGATAAGTAGATGAGGATTTTCGTTTGAGCATTAACCTACTGATGGCAAGTGCTGCACAAAAGCAATTTAAGACTTCCAAGCCTCCCCATCAACAGTCTCCTCATTCATGCAGCTTCTATTCTTCATATTTTGAATACATTTTGGAAGGCTTCTTGTTTATTAGGAACACGGAACGTTAAGTTAGGTGCGATGATAATTACGTTAGTTGCATAGTCCGACAGGTGAAATTTTTCTGTAAAAAAAATTGGCGAAGCTTTGTAATTTCACTTGAATATCTCATTAAAAACGTTATGGCATCTTTCAGCAGTCTTGATGTTATCAAAATCAATCAGTTACAAGGAATGAAATAGTTAAAACAACGAAGGATCAAGTTATTTATTATGAGAAATAAACATTAGCATAAGAAGCATTGGTAAAAAAATTGCCTTAAGATTTGAAATCTCCTTAAGCGAATACAAGCGATGACTATCTGTATTAATGCTTGACACCAATGTTCGCAAGCCAGCGCGTAAACCACTCTGACGCAAAGATTGCCAAATAACCACGAAAGAATTATTTCATTTAATTCACTAAGCTTGAGTAATTCATTTTGTTGTGTATTTTCGTTCGGCTAAAGCCGTGGTAATCTCGACTTTGAAAGGAATACATTTAGCAATTCAATGACTTTGCGGACTAAGAAAAACCCAAATAGGTTCATAAACCCATCAGCAGCCCTTATCAATTGGATTTATAGTCAGCTCCTTTTTGTTTAGGTACGAACAACTTCCAAAATCCGATAGCACGAAATTGTTTCAAAGAATTCAGTTTATCTCATGAGTGACACACCAAGATTACATCTTGGGATATCTTGCATCGCTTATGCTTACTTAAAAGGCTTTACAGCGAAAATTGGAGCATTATACGAATTTCTGGTTAATGTAATAATAATAAACATCTTTATTGGGTGAGATTGCCTATTTTGTATTTTATAAACTAAAGTTAGAAAGAAACCCATTCAACAAAACATAATCTGTCTACGTAAACTATTTCTTTATCCACCTTCTAATTCACACTAGGCAAAAATCCACTTTAGATCCACCCTTAGAACAAAAGGAATATTCCTGGCTCTTTCCGCTACCTTCATGCCATCTTATACGCCTCCATGAATTGTACGCGCCAAATATCGAGAACGAAATCTCGCGACTTCTTTTATGATCCCTCTTCGATATTTCACATCTCTTGGCCCTTCATTTCCCTCTCTGGCGATACACTTTTGCAGTAAACTTTCCCCTTTTATTCCGCGTGCATAAAGTCCACATCGTCTGAGCGATTCCATATTTTCCCCATATATTTACCTTCAGCCATCCATCCTACGTATGTGTATATCTGACTGCTCCGCGATCCTATCCCGGCTCCATTCCGATCCGTGTCCTTCCTCCTCTAATACATCCTTTATTCCCTTTTCCAATAACCGCCTCCCGTCCATGTCCTTTTTCCCCTGGAAATCACCCTCCCCTTTCAACCAAATCCCCCATACCTCATTCCCCATTCGACCTTTCCTACTCGACCTCCTCATATCTCATCTCGCAACTCGCCACCTCCCTCTCCAACCCCCTTCTTGGATATCCTTAGATCTTCCTATCATCCCCAACCTCTCACCCTTTTCGCAAACGCTCATAAATCCAATGCCCCTTTTTCTTTTCCTTCCCCACCGCCAGAGCGCCTCTCCTTCCCTCTTATAAAACCTCACCCGCCGGGCACCCCGAGAGAGGAAAGGCTGCCGAGCGCCTCTGCAGTCCGCCGGTTTCCTCCCGGTAAATTCTTTTCCGCGGATGTAAGCGACGCGGGGTACTTTGTCCTCCCGCATACAACTCCGTATAAAACTAGGTGAGCCCTTCCTCTCCGCAGGGGGCTGACTGAAGAGGTGGAGGAGACGTCGGTGCACACGAAACGGACTTTGCGGAACTTTGGGGGCGTTCGAGGCACTTTCATTATTCTTTTTTTCCCCTCTCCACTCCCTTTGATTCCCCAGCAATCCTCTTTCTTGTGCACGCACCCTCGCGGCCGAGAGCCCACCCGCTCTCTTCTCTCCTCTATCTTTATTCCGCTGCCGCCCCCCTCGTCCCTACTCCCATCCCCCGCTTTGGCCATTGTCATCTTTCTTCACCCGGCACCCCATTCGTCTTATTGTTTCTTCTTGGCGAATCCATCCGCGACGATGCTCCCGTAAACGTGTGCGTGCTCTCCTGGAAGGAGGCCGCGAGACCCCTTAGATCTTCGGCGCATTTTTTATACATCTGCTTCTCTTTCCCGAAAGGTTGGAAGAGGGAGGATTCATATTTCCCATGTTCAGAGAGACGGTTCGAGATTTACGGAAGGAGGCCGTTCATTTTCTTAGGACTGCGGCGACGTCTGCTCTTCTCTTTTTTCGGGAGCTCGAGGTTATCGAGGAACTTCTTCTGCCGGCCACGAGAGGCGCGATTTTGCTCGGCTATAGGCGGAGTTGCCAGCCGTCCCGTTCAATGCGGGACTGTCCCTCATTTCAATGTTCCTCAACCGGCATGTCCCGACATACTGATGATAATGATACAGCCGAAGTTGAGTTGAGAAATTCAACTTCAGGTATATACGAGTATACTCGGTTCGGAGAAAATATGAAAATTTCGTTTAGATTTTATAATTGATCTAGATGAATGGTATTTATAGGGAATCACTTCGCAAATTAAATACAAGATTAATGGGTTGATGGTTTGCTCTTTCTATACCAAGAAGTTTTCAGCAGTGATGTAAGCAGTTTTAGGCATAGTAAGAATATACTATTTTGTACACATTTAAAAAACGCAAACTTCATGGTGCGATAAATGAAAGCAAAACCTTAGTTCAACCTTAAACCTTACTCTCTCGGATATTGGTTCGAATCCCAGTTACCTCTAATATATCTCCATCCTTGTGCGGGGGGGAAATCGTCATGGACGCTATTGATTACAGAGCTGTGACATTGGTTACTTAGAAAGCAAATTAATATCATATTTATGGTTTATCATTGTCATTGAGAAAATAAACTATTAATTCATAATATATAATGCAAAATCAGCTATGTTATTCAGCTCTAGTTTTCACTATCCAGCTCTATTTTATTATTTCCAAAACTGTTTCAAATTTTCAACATATTTTGGACGCAGGAAAAATGGGCAGGCATATGAAAAAGCATTGGGTGGCATTATAAGCTACACTGTTCATGAACGTATGCGGATGCCAATGAAACTACATCAGCGTATGTGTTAAGACCTTCTAAAATGAAATTTAACCCATGATCTCTTCGTTCGCTGGTTATTTTAAATTTTTATCTCTTAAAATAAAAATTGAAACCCGTGAACCCTATATGAAATTCATTTTCGGAACAACGCCTTTCCCCTCACTACATTTCCTTACGCCGAACGATGTACTTAACCTTCTGCAATATCCCCAGGACTACTCTCGCATCCTGGAATGAACTCCGAGTAAATTAAGTTATACATTACGTCGTGAATAGGTAATCATTTTCTTATTTCTCTCTTCCAAAAACAGTTGACACGCCAGTAAATTCACTATAATTGACGCAGTATTTTCAACCGTCTTATGAAGGCAAGCTTAATTATTTCGAAGGAGTTATTAGTTTCGCTTCCCTATGTTTATTCCTTGTTTTTGGAGTATCCGAAGAGTTTTAGGGGCGTCTGAGTCGCTTACGTACTCCGAATCATCTTTCAATTAAAAGTTTCTGCATGGCCGTATCGTTCTGAGCCCCAAAGGAAAATTAGTCTCCTTGCGCTAAAAATGAAAGATTTTTACTGGCCCTTCTGTTAAAAATTTATTAATCTCAGGGCTTGGGACCTTATGCTTGAGACCTAGTTTATTTGACCTAGATCCCTCTGAGCTTAACAGTTTAATTTTAAAAAAGGCACTGCGTAAAAGGTATTTAATGCCTAGTGTATATGAGTAGTACCATCTCGAGTAGTTTAACGATTTATAACGTGGGAGCACTCGTTGAATAAAATATTTAGTAAGTTGGGAAAAATTAAAAATGTCGCACACTTTGAAATTTGGATACAGCCAAAGGGCAAATGAGAAACTGAACCATTTTTGGAACGAAATGAAGAGGCTGGCCAAGAAATTGGGACACCTTCTCAAACGTTCGCGAGTAATGAGAATAATAAGTCCAGCGTAGTTAACTTAAAATATGAACTATTTCTAATTTATTGAGAAAATGTCCATTAATCTCGACAAATTATGACTACTTACCCTTACATTTCATGTTTAAATCCTAAGTGAGATGTAAGCAGAGATGAAAAATCTTGCTTACCGTTATTTGTTTTCCTATTTCTTCTCTACTTAAAAATAAGCATGTCAAGAATTTCGTATTTATCGGTTATTTTTTTCATTTTGATTGAAAATTTGTATTACTTATGTTGTTTATGCTCTTTGGTTTTACGGTCATATATCACCACGTTAATTTCAAACCCACCGATGGTTTACCTATATGTTCAATCTACGCAGTTAATCGTAACATGTACCAGGTTTTTATAAATATAAAAACAAGCAGAGGAAAAGTCGTAATCGGGACCTTTTCCGTCAGTAAAATGTGTAAATTGCATTGTACTTTCTTTGCAAAATTTCTGAAAGAACTTTTTTCAGAAAACCAGATAATACTTGAAATAATCTAAGCCATTTTGTAAGTCGCGACTTTAAGTTGTGGGAGATTCGCAACAATATTAATGCCTAAAGGGAATTACCTGCTTAAATTACTGAATTATTATTTCAAAGAACAAAAAGGTAATTTGAATGATTTTCAACCAAAGCACAACAAGAAACTACGACATTACTGACCCTCCTTTCACGTTGAGATGCCAACTCAATGCTCCTTTCTGAGACTATAGAAACGTGCCCCATTGAAACATAACTTCATCCACAAATTTCTAAATCTAACAAACTTAGTATGTTAGGGTAAAGCTTTAAGAAGGGATACATACAATAACGAGAAGACAGAAGGTTAGGATACAGGACTCCTCAGAGGCAAACGAGAAGTCCAGCCTTAAAGCAATCTGCATGCACATAAATAAAATTACGTCAGATCTGGCTTGTTGTGCCGAAGATACGTAACTCAAACATATTTTCCTTTCCTTGCCGTTCTGAACCGCTTTTAGAGCATAACGGATTCAAATGGGTTGGAAGAAGAATGCACGGTTTAAGCACGAATACGGATCCACCTTTCACTACTGTGTCCTCTGGTCCTTTCTACGTCCTATCTTTCCTTCGTATCTTTCCCATCGCATCCTCAATCCTTTGTGCACATATCCAAACGCCGGGATGGGCAAATAAACAATCCCTTTCCTACCCGTTTACACAGAGGATTTCCACAGACAAGGAGACATATTCGAATAGCGTTTTTGTAATCCCGTCACACTTTAACTCCTAAATAAATTGTATTTCCCTTTTCTTCCGGGTTTTGCAAACAGAAGGGACCGATATAGAATCTGTAAATGTAAAACTCTGCTATCGGGCAATTCCGCCTTTCTTTTACGAGATTGTAATTGCATCTTGAAAGTATTTAGGTGTTTTACGTACGCTTTAAAAATATAAATAAACTAAATAAAATATCTAAGCTTCAGATTTATTATTGCATATAGTTTCACAAGTTTTTTCCTAACTTTGAAAGAGATTTTGGTGCTTTCATGTAATCTTACGATAAGTATACTATCACAAAACTAAAGGATAAAATAAAGTAGACGGAATTAACAATGGCTTTGTGAAACTCCATAACAATAACATAACTATGCTAAAGTTTTACGGAACATTTCTGTGAAAATAGCATAGTTATTTTAACCATGAATAAAGGATAGAACTACAATAGCCAATTTGTTTTATCGATGTCTTCGTAACAACTCCTGAGGCCCCAATTATTCTCATAGCTTGGTTGCGGGTGCATTTATTCTTTATCTATGGAATTCTTAAATTTTATCACAACCCGGTAAGGATTTCCTGCTAAGTGTTGTCACAGATAACGTCAAAGAAATGGATTTAAGAAATGAACACTAAGTTTCCACTTGACCAGTCATTAATGAACAGCACCTCATTAAGGGAGATTGTTAAACATTAGTTATTTCAATACCTGTAGCAATTAGAGAGCTACCTCCTATGAGAAATGGAAACACAACGAACAACGGAAGAGATATTTATACAAAACATTTGAGGAAAGCATAGGAATAGGACGGGAAGTAAAAGGGACATAGGAAAACACATAAACATTGGAATGGATTACTGGGGAAAGTTGCGGTCTCACAAAGTTGATGAGGGAAAAAAAACGGCAGTCGATACACATATAATGGATATCATAGAAGCAAAAAGATACCCTTCGATTACATAGGAAGAATGAAGGAGAATTTATGTCTCTCAAAAATATACCATTGGTTCGCTATACAACGAAGGAAGAAAGCGAGACCTGGGCTGAATAGGGACTATTGCGTAAAACTGGCTTTGCGCCAAAGGGAAATTTCCGAGGATAATTTGAAAGCTAGACAAAGGTGGAAGATGGTTTGAAAAAAACGCCGTACGGTGAAAAAGCGCTTGAAAAATTGATTGATTGAATATTGGTATGATTGGAAGAGAGTTGAAAAATTTTAAATAATTTGAAGAAATAAAAATCTCGTATTTGCTTAAATGACTCTCCGTACATCACTTAAAGAAACATCTCTGCATTATCGGAAAGTTTTGCATATTTTTCACTCACCCCTTGTGGTTTTCTCCCAGTAAGGGTGTATTTTCCTCAGTACATACTCAGATTTTTTACAACTTTAAAAAGCTCTCCGTCTTCTCTCAATCTAGAATACATATCCATTTCATCATCAATCAATGACTACGAGATACGTGTAACAAGAGACATCCGTCTCACTATCCAAAATAAAAACGATTCTAGATTGCCATTATAACTCATTGCCTATATCTCCTGATATGAAGTCCCTCCTTTGTGCATCTCAGCAAAGAAAGAGCCGAATGGCGTGATTGAAAAGAAACACAAACGTGACCTTTCTTTCCTCTGCAAAGAACGGGCCCCCTAAAACCGACCACTACGTCCTCGAGAGATTTTCCTTCCCTCTTTTTCCCTTCCCGGGACATTTCCACCGTTACGTGCGTAATGCCCGCAATTCGGACGGCAAATTCACGTCTTTCCCTCCAATCCCGAAACCTAATCGAAAATCCCTCTCTATCCCTTCCTTTCCGTATCCTTTCCAGGCGCACTCCTGCCCTACCCCATACTCACCCCACACACGCCCGCACTCTTCTTCAATCGCCACTCACCTACGAATACACACACGTGCACGCACACGCGTTTCCTTCCACCCTCTTTACATCCCTAACGCTTCGCACCCTCCTCCACTTTTCCCTCTCAAAAAAAGAGCCCCTTTCCTAGGGATCGGACCCCGTGATTCATACCCTACTTCTTAGGCATTCCTTGCACAGGAACCGAACCATTTCGCCTCCATCCACCGGCATCCTCACTTCCATCTCCGCTTGCTCCTCATCCCTTCCCGCCGGAAAAAAACCCTTCGGTATCCTGGCTCTTCTTCCTTCTCATCTAGGTTCGCCATGCAAGGAGGGATTTAGGAAATGTAGAGAGGACCCTATAAGATTCCTCCTGGTGGAGTGCCAACCGAGAATTAATAGATGCGCAACACTTGAAAACGTCTCGTGTTTTCTTCAATATCTAGCTGGGCTAAGAGGGTTTCTTCACGATTTATTGTCCGAATTATGTATTAAGGTACGGGATGCAATAGATTAGCCCCAAGCATATTATGCATTGGAACACCTTTGTTATTTAAATGAGCCAAAGTATAGTTTGTCGCCCATGCGCAACTTATTTTATTGCCGCGTAGGATACCTTTGAAATATTTCGGAATAGTAACTTTCTGTTGTTGTGTAACTACTAAGGATCAAACTTGTAGGAGGAGATCGATTTTTAATTCAGACGTTTATCAAATGTCAATAAATCGCGATCGGATCTCAGAAACGTGGATTATTCTTCATGAATATATACCACATTTCTGCTAAAAGTTTGGTTTTTCTATGACTCCTGGCCATTGTTCCACAAAGGTTTGAAGATGGCCGAGTCATGGATTTGCGCTAATTTGCAGTGTTTTGATTTGGTTTACGTCGACTCAGATATAGCAAGAGGTCGATATTGACACTTAATGTATATCATTTTAAAGGTAAATAAATTCTCTTTCGAACGATATATAACATGTCCTATTATAATGGCAGATCATAAAAGGGGATTGCGTCAAAGTCCACGTCTATACTATTTTCAATCCGACAATAGTCATTTTGGAACTTTTGCTCGGTCGTTCCGCTGTTGGGTATAATAAAAAGCTATTCATGCAATTAGTATTTTGACTCCATCAATCGATGAGATGTGTACCACGGTGTAATAGTATCTAAAAGCAATTTCGCAAAAAAGTTATGTGAAGATATTAATTTCCGAGAATATTTGATACCTTGTAAAAGCTATCTCGTATCACGTAACTACTGTGTATATCAGAACGTAAATTTGACTCTTAGGTGAGGAAGTGGAAGCATTATTTTGTTTTTCGTATATTTGTAAGTTTCAGATTCAAAACGGGATAGCATTAAAGAGTGTTAGAATAAGCTTTATAAATTTGACACCCTTATAAAATGATAAGGCAACCGCGAGAAAAGTTTTCCGTGTTTTTCTTTATTATATTGAATTCGGTGTAAAAATTTAAAAGGCACCGCAAACCAGGGGCGCATCCAAAATTTTCGCATGGTGGGGCCTAACTTAAGGATTGCAATCAATCTTGAGCTCCTTCGAATTTACGATTTCATGTGAAATAATCGATTCTCATCTTAAGAAATTATTGCCTTTAAAGACACAGTGAAACTCGGTTAAGACGTTATTCGGGGGACCAAGCTAAAATCGCGTATTAAGCGGGATAACTTTATAATGGTGGCTGCCTTACATCATATTTTTGAAGAATGGTCTGCTTGTCGCACAAAGAGAACGTCTTAGTTACTTACATAATTACAAATTCCATTTCATTACGGAAAAAAAGGCAAAGAATGGTACCTTTTTATTATACTTATAGTTAATTTATTTGTTCCCCGATGGATTTCCGCAACACCTCGCCTGATACTGTAAATTTTATTATTTGATCGGTTTATACAGGCGCAAAATTTACGAACTTGATGCAACAAATGAGAATGATAACGCAGTGATTGTTGATTGAATCTATAATTAGATTGCTCTGTTTCGCCATATCTTCTTTTTCTTCTCAGGAAATAAATCATCGGAAACATGAGAGTCAAAAGGAGCATCCTTAGAGAAAGGCAGAAGAGAAGAGATGACGACGATACAGATAACGTTAAAAAAATTTGGTCTATCAATTGAGGCGGAAATTCGGTTAAAGCGGGTTGTAGCGCATCTGGGGACGGGCAAAATTCGCGTCTTAAGCGGGAAGCAGTGTGTCTCGAGCGGTATTTTTACCATGTGATTCGTGTGGTAGGGACCGGGACCGGAAGAAAATCGTGTCTTAAGCGGGATAACGTCTTAAGCGGGTTTTAGTGTATTTTAAGCGTGAAAATGTTTGTTAATAAGCCCCTTGAGAATTTGGTTCGGAATAAGATATTTGTAGAAACTTTGGTGGGGCTTAAGTCCGTCAGCCACCTGACCGTAATCCGGCCTTGGCACGCGCCTTCCGCAAACATACGCAAACTTCAAAGAAGTATCAACGTGATCGAATCTGTTTCTGCGAATTGAAAGAGGAAAATTGAGAACAGAAAGAAGTTGCTTGAAGAAAATATAGGAAGTACAATTGGTGCTGTATAAGTAACCCATTTTTTCAATTCCCCATCGCAAAAGTTCACTATTTATTAGCGAGCGAGTTTTAATGACAAGCAATAAATGCAGACATCTCGGCTCCGGATAAAATAGGATCCTCGGAAGAGTAGGACGCAACCACTTCGTGCCGAGCATGCAAAGACATTTAGATGGCCACGACTTTCCTGGAATTTTTAGCATGCTCCAAGGAGAGTACTTGGAATAGATGCGATTCCTGAATAGCCACATTCGTAATGCCACTCTAAAGGTCTCCTACCCAGGACTCCTGGTACCGAGGCTATCCTGAGAAACGTCTCATGGGAATGATATTAAACTCTAGCATTCGCAAATAATTCCTCAAATGCCAACGAAGGCAGAAAATACTGCATGAAAAGACCAGTAACATTTCATCGTATTATCTTTTGTACTCTTTAGCCTGGAAATTCCGTAAATAATCCACTACGGAGCTCATATAAAAGTCATGTAAGTTGTTCAAATATTTTATAAATGAATAAAATACTATGTAGATGGAATGAGGAGCTGTCAGGAGTTTTTAGAATACAGTAGCTTGAAATTTAAGCTTTCCCTGTATATGACCATGACCTCGAAAATCAATGAAGGATAGTAGAGTTTTACGATCAGAAAATGATTGATGGAATGCAATTCTACTAAAGCAGACCTGGTTTTATAACCTATTGCTATCTACCACCCAGTTGCCTAAAAATATAATTTCTACCACTTCTTCGCCGTAAAATACTTCTAAACAAAAAATATTCTTATGGTTTCCCATAATCATGTTTTTCTCATAAGTTACAGCAATGGTAAGTAGTCCTTTAGTATGGCTGGTAGCAATGAGTTGTTTCTGTCGAGATTTTGGTGGAGGTTCTTAGAAAATCCATTGCTTACAGTAATAAACTAGATATTGTTAGTAAAATAAAACTCGATTTAGTTTTCTCTCTAGGCAGTTTAAGGGTTATTTTGGCGTTCTTAATATTCTGCGAACATACAATGAAGAACAAACCAATGACTGAAATGTAATGAGAAAAAACTATCCCAAAATAGTAAAATAAATATTTGAACCGAAATCAACTGGGAGTAATAGTTTACCCTTCATGGATTTTCAACTAATGGTGGATTAAATATAGTAGTAGTAGTAGTAGTAGATAGGTGGATACGTAGGTCACAGACAACTTCCATACTAAGCCCATATTAACCTGAAGAAATAGTGATGATTATGGTAATATTGATCGGCGATTGTGATGAATTATGTCCTTTCTATCTCTAAATATTTGATTGCGCAATACATTTATAGACAAATTGATCAATCTCCTTCACTGCCGAAGATGGACGCAAGGCGAGCAAAAATCAATCGCGAAAAACATCAAATGCGACTCGTACGAAATAGTAAACAGCGTATAATAAAATAAATCAAATAATATATAATAATATGAATGCGAAAATTTATGTTTAACAGTGAAATAAATATACTGATCGTGGTCACAATAAAAATGAAATTATATCGATATACATCATTTAAATCGATTAATGTACACGTTTAAATTAATGCAATCGATTTGATGTAATAGTGGGTCTTATCTGGTTAAATGATGGATTCAATGTGACCTTGGATAACGAAGGAAATGCGTTCCGAAATCATACTGCTTTTAAAATTTATTTTAATTTTATTCCCTTTAAATTCAAATTCCCTTTAAAATTAATTCCGTTTAAATTTTATTCCCTGTACGCTGCCAAAAAATGAGCATTTTTATTTCCCTACTGAGCAATAAATGGCGGAAACCACTTTATTCTGGATATTTCTGATAATTTCAAAGCACTCTTTAGCCGAATCCTTATCCTTTTCCGTTCGGATCATCATTAGCTGATAGGTCACAGAGCTGACCAATACCATTGCTATGACATGAGAAACAGACTAATGGGAGTTACTCGTATTCTCCACCCACTTTGCTTGCGAACCGCAGCTCATAAGATTATTCTTCAATTCACATTATAATGTAATCCGTGAGAGTACACGTGCAACCACAATATGTAAGCCATTTGTGCTTCATCAGCTCTTCCCTCGACTCATCGGTCGATGCCTCGGGTCTATATCAGACTCATTCCCCACCAACACTCCCTCTTTTTTTCGGCCACTTCTCCCATCTTGCAATCATTCTGTAAAGCCTCTTCTCCCACTATTTTCTCATTTTATCGAATTCCTTTTGGGAAATACGCGAATCAGTCTGAGTTGCTGCGCCGCTATCCTCTTTATCTCCCTCATTTTCTCATCTCTTTCTCCCTCTCGCGGGAATAAATCCGTACCACTTAAGTGATGGCTCTGCAGGGAGTTTTCGCTGTTCTTGATTTTCGGATCCGAGTTGATGGGGATGATTTCGCCGATACGTGCCGCTGATGGCGTAGGCGTATGCTTTTAAACCATCCGATAAATGCCAAGAGTCGCGGAAAACAAGATGAGGCCATGTTTTGACAGGTATTATCGTGAATCCTGAAATAGCTGTTTTCCTACTAAACTTATCCTTTCTGCCTATTCGTTGAATCCCTGGAAATCTGGTGCAAGAACCTTACTCGAAGAACTCTCGTGGATTTACTCACTCTTTTACCTTCTGATTTTGTATGAATGCATGAAATTAAACCACGACAACAAAAATCAAGTATTAATCTCCTACAAACTTCTTTCCGAATTACTCCCACGCGCTGTTCCAGATATTTAAAGAACTCCAACAATTCTACAGTTGTTTCCGGAGGCTTTTTCGTCATTTAACTGTCAGGCATATCCATAAATAGCTCATGCTTTAAACATACCTTTTTCCACTAATATATGAACTATCATTTTGAAATTTTAGAATACATAGTATTTTTCTGTACAACAAAAATCTTATTTGTAAAATTATTAATGCCAACTGACAGAAATCCTCTATCTAATAACGGTATCCTCTTACTTAACTTATTTTTGAGGTTGATAAATTCTTCCAATACCGATTTTGGCTATACCGGATAAACCAGACTTACTTTTTAGGCAGGATAGAGTACGGTCATCGAGTTTACGCCTTCCTATTAGTTCAGTTTTAAAATATCCTGGTAGCCGATATGGCCGATTTACTTTACAAATGTTCAAGTGGAGAAGTAGAATAATGAGCGCTCCACTTATCAACTGGAGGTAAAAACAAAAAACTCTCGTACTAAAAGATTCTTTCCATTAAAATGGCAATATTTTTATACGGCTTTGAGATACTTCGATAATAAATTATTTCTCGAATTGCGATCTTTTTCGGAATTTCTGTCGAAACTTTATTTCCAAATTTCTCGGGTAAAGGAGAGGAAAACCAACAGCTGTGTCAACACATCGTTCCCTTAAAGGAGCCAACGAAAACGAAGAACTCTTAAGAGAAACTAAAGACATAATGTTTAAATATGCGCCTCATTTCTCAAAATTCACTCGGTTGTGTGCTTTAATTAATTTTTATTCAATAAAACGCACAATCTGAATATTGGAATTAAAAAATTGGGGGATTCTCAAAACGAACGATATTTTTTGTTCTTTAATTTCGATATATGATGACAAATATTTCGTGCCTACCAAAAAATATACGCCCGGGGTACCTGCCCTTGTTGCCCGCCTTGGTAACGGTCCAGCTGATATCCATAACATTATTGTTATTCCATATGTAAGTGCAATAACTAATAAGCAAGTATTCATACTCGAAATAAAACAATCGCGTGAGCCTAGCCTTAAGTGAATACATATACCTTAAGTGAATACATATACCTTAAGTGAATACATATACCTTAAGTGAATACATATACCTTAAGTGATAACTCTGATTTGCAAAATTAACACGGGTAATCAATTGTAAAATGAGCCATATATTACTCTTAAATACTATCGCATGCATTTAATGTTCCGTATTTCTGTTGGATGGCATTTACAACAGATTATATTCCTAACATGAGGAGAAAGTAAATGAGGTGATAAGGGAAAGGTAAAATGAGGAATTGAGAGACCTAGGCTTTATTTCTAGTCACGTCGCCTTTTTTACGCCTGAATATATTCCGTTCGGTAGAAAGAGAATTTTACCCAGTGCGATGAAACGATTTTTTTTCACAATGACTCTCTTATTGATCCACGTTATTTCCGATATTTCTATGAGCTTGCAATCCCAAATCACGTCGAAATTTGAGAAAAAATAATTCGCCAATTTGTATGAGGATTAACAATTTAAGACCGTTTTTTTAAAAAAAAGAGAACATTTTTATTCGATGTGAGAAATTTTGTAGCACGTTACTTATACTTAAACGAAGCTGAATAAACATAAAATATTGCGGAGTGAAAATAAGTACGTCAGTATGCTGTGTACAGAGAAAAGGTTAAGAGGCACTGTTAGAACTGGTCTTAAATGCGTACATCGGTCTCGCTGGTCGCAAACCCGATTCATACCGATTCCCTTGACACATTCGCTCTTCTCCGTTGAGTCAGTCGGACGCGTCCCGTCATCTTATCGAAGAAGTAGAAGGAAGGGGCAGCAATGAGTCTCCAAGATGGAGCTCCTGAGAGGGAGAAATGGCAGCGGATGAAGGGTGACGTTGTTTGCGGGGGAGTGAGGGAGATGGAGAGCAAGGGCTTCCGAAAGGAAACGCCGATGCCCTTCCATTCCAAGTACAAGGTTGACTGAGCCCAAAATTCATGGCCTTCAGGCGTTCTTCTAGGGGCCTACGGACTCAACTCATTTCTTCGGAAATCTATATATATACGTACTCCGTTTCTTACCGGACCCCCTTTTTCCCTCCCAAAGACACCCTAATACCTTGACAGATGTGAGTTTTCTCGTCTCTAAAGTGAATAGCCCTGGTGAGGAAGGAAATTATTTATTGGGGGGAGGGGGCATTTTTAATAGTGGCCAATATGAGAGATCTTTGTCATTTTGCCGGAGGAGTTCTATAAGATAGGGGTGTGGAGTGCTTGCCCCTTACCTAAATCTTAGGATATTAATTCTCGGTAGTTTATCGCCCACTGTGACTCGGGGTCGGAGCAAAGGATGTTAAATATCGAGAGGCTATAAGAATTTGCTCTCCGACTGAATTTGTATGAAAATGGTATTTTTGAAATTAATCATAATATTTGATAAAAAAAGGAAAGCAGAATCAAATTTGCATATGATAATTGATAACAAGATAAATAATGCTGAAAAAATCTGGGATAAAAAATCTTCAAGATATGTACCGCTAATATTGTTCGCAGGTAAATAAATTTAGATATGTTGCCGATATCTATAATCAGGAGCATATTAAAGAAATTATCAAGGGGCCATATTCATAAGGGTACCGAAATCATGCGAATAAACCGATATAGACCAAATGAATTCGTAGATAATATTTTGCGCCCTAAGGCATTTAATGGTCGTAAACATGTATTACTTATCCAACATTAGTAAATTATTGTTCTGTTGTCAATGAAAATGAATTATTCAAGTTTCCCTAAATACTCGTGAAAACGATTAAATGAGGATAGAGGCAAGAAAAGTAAGAAAAGATAGGAGAAAATAATAAAAATCCGTATACATGAAAAACTCAGGTTTCGTTAAATACTTTCTTGTTAACTATAATATTTAATTTAGAAAGTGAATAATAAGAAAATTTTCTTATTGTTCACTTCCTACTAGGACGATCCTTTTTTATGTATTATCTTATCCCATGTTTCACATCCTATTTTAGAGTTGTGCTAAAACGCAACACTTAATATAATATAAATCAATTTTGTTATAAATCAGGAAATCATAGAAGTCAACCACAAATCATTTATTGGGAACAACATATAACGCAGAGTGCTATATTTTCCGGATTTTTTAAAAATATAAGCGTTTTAGCGATTCACATAATATAAACCAACATCTTAAAAATAATACTTTGGAGAAAGAAAGAAAGAAAATTATATGTGAGTACAAATAAGCGACTTCAACGCTTCCCTCCTTCGCTTATACGTATCCCAAGTTTGTATGAATGAAGAAATAAGTTATTTATCGAGACGGAAGAGTGGCTTTAAGAGCAATTATGAAGGGAAGATTGCCGCCAGCTTCCCAAACTTCTACGACATCTCGTAATTAATTTCCCACAAGATACATCCCGCGTCGACTTGATCTGATAAAGACCGATCGAGATACGCACTTAACCTGTTATTCACTCTCGATTGCCCTATTTTGCTTCCTCGGATATTTGGAGGAGTAACCACTCGGAAAAAAGTCTGCCCAAGGGATATCTTCCTTTTATTTCCTTAGCGTAACACGCCTCCTCTTGACCACTAATAACAGCAACCCCATTTCCTTTATTCTTTCGCCACGACACAGTCTCCCTTATCACCAATCTCCTTCTTCCCTTTTTTATCTCGGACCTTCCCATCCATATCCCCTCATCTTTCCTTTTAAAAGCCCTCACCACTATCGTCAATCTCCTATAACAGCTTCCGAGATTGCCTTAAGCCATGCACCCCCTTTCCCCCTTTACTTCTCTCTGTCTCTCCGGGGCCACATGCATTTTTTCGTTTCTGTTTCAGTGCACTGACGAGAGAAGACTGGAGAACACTCCGGATCCATCTCTAAAGAATCTCGACTTTTATTGGGGAAACTAAAAGGGTGGTCTCTCTAATTCATTAAGGCAACCAAGGGGCCGCAGTAAGGCCAACAGTCGGCTGCTACCTTTTGATGCCCCATTTAAGTTCTGAAGTTTGCCTCTCCAAACGTGACTCGCCTCGGAACGAATTCCCGGAATCCGTTTGATTGTCTCCCTTCGAAGGAGCTGAGTGATTCGGATTATCCTGCTTGATGTGCAGAGGGGATGAGAGGGTCACTTGAAACAATTTGATCCCGCGGTACGCTTCCGGTTCATCGTGTTTATTAGCCCCTGCGCCGTAAAGGGGTTCCGGGGATCTTCATCGAACGCAAACGTATTCTGAATGATGAAAACAAAGTTACTTAGTCTTGTAGGAGTTTGAACCGAATCTTGCCAAACGAAAGGTCAGTGTATAAGAACCAGTATTTGACAGACTAGGCGTCCTGGATGGGAAAATCTTGATCCGTATCTTCAATGGATGAAGACAAGTATGAAGACTTAGTAACGAACCTATTTTTTCATATCTAAGGAGGAGAAACAAAATCTAATAAAAGAGCAGAAAATAAACTTTTTCCCTAAAATTCGCAAACGGGCTATCGGTACTATTCTATTCTGTATTATGACGTCACTTTTAAAGAATTCATATTTCTAAGGATGTGTGAAAAGGTGATACGCTGGATACCTACCGGAGATGATCTAATTTGATTTATAAATATCATTTTAGTTCTCGGCCTTTCTAATAACCTTTCAGCTAAAGGCACTTCCTTATGATTTTTGTTAACCGTTAATTATCAATATCTTGACAGTTAATACAGATCGTTAACTTGGCAAAAAGTGTTGCAGAACTTTAAGCAAATTACATCGCCATCACAGGCGAATAATTGAAACTTTTTGATTCTGAATAGAAATTAACCTTCAGATTTGGTATACTCCTTGATATCGCAAGTGCGTGGTCGCCCAGAGCTCGAAACCGTTGTGCGAAATTATCTCTTCTCTAGACCCAATTCTCATTCTCATGGTACAAAAAGACTTCAACTTGGTTTAATTATATACATGGAACTTTCCCTCATCGATCGCCCAATTTCTTTTACTTCCGTGATATCCTATTGCTTCTCATATCCCCCGAGACGACCTGCTTTAGTTGGGCATTGGATACTACGATTTCATTTCACCTGTCAGCTCATACAGCAGGATCTTGACACGTGGAAACTCTTGAGTAAGTTTTTGGGAGCAAAAATACAAGAAAAATATCCATAATTTTGTCAGCGAATGTTCATGGATCAGCGGTGTTATGAGAATCGCGGCGCTTGAGAGATTAGTCCTATAAAGACAGAAAAAGAGCGGAATATATAGAGTGATATGGATACTTCTTTTTTATTTTGATCCTGCTCTGGAAATAACCATCCAGAGGATGATAGCAAGAATGTGGTAGGTATCAGGAAGGAAAGTAAATTGCGACTAGTAGAAAATTTCATGAAACAGGGTTGAAGTTATTCACTGATAAAGAGGGAAAACTTGAAAAAAAGAGGAAGAAATAGGAACACTGAGTCAACACACTTTACATTTCTTCACATTTCCTACATCGTGTCTTTAGTTCGAACCATATCAAAAGCTCAATACATTTACGTAAATAAGTAAGTTGCATTTTGGTACGCTGTTTGGGGAGTAAGCAACCGAGGAACCGAGCAACCTATTTTCTTAATCGGTTGAATTAGCTTTTCGTCCACGGAAAAACATTAATATTTCAATCAATCAGGCCTAACATAAATTAATGATATTTTCTTGGTGAAAGCATGACGACTACTTTAACTTTACAAGTAGAGATTCGAATCTAAAGAATAATGAAAAGAACACTTACCGTTACCGCAATATTTTAATTAGTAAATGAATTATTATGGTAACGGTACAAGTGATCTTTTCCTTCTTCCTTATAAAGTAGATATTCCTTTAAAATTTATTTAGTTTAATTCAAACTTACTTCACAATCTACTTCCTTCAGCCGAATTCTATCAAATTTTATTTATTTAAATTTGATTCCGTATACACTATTATTGATTAATTACTCTGAGGGACAATGGATGGACTCCTGGCTAATCGTGATTTTTGCAATAAGGGATAACCCAATTATCAGGGGATCTCAAACTCTGCACTTTTGAGGCGATATACTAGAATGATAAGCATTCCGCTACAAGCAAAAGAACGTGTTTGCTCTGTTTAAGAAACGGTAATCCTGCGCCAATGACGACATTCTTCGAATCCTTAAAACATCATCACAGCCATCGTAAAAAAAGCTCTTAGATAACACACAATCCATATTGGCAATCCCCCCTCCAGTATGGGATGGATGTCGGCAATTTTACCAAGGAAGCATCTCCGCCCTAGCTACTTCGCTTAGCGTTCCAGAGCAAATTCCAAATTAGTATCCTCTCAAACCCTTTCTGCTCTCTCCCCTTTCCCAGCCGATCCACTTTTTGATTTCTATCTCTCATCTTTCCCCTCCTTTAATTCATCCTAGGCCCATTTCGCCCCTCAGCCCCTCCTTATTCACTCCTTCCATCCTTCCCGGCCTCCCCCGCAACGTTTTCGCAGGGACCAGCTGACCGGAAGACGGAGAGAAGGGGTCAAACAGGAAGGAAAGAGAAGGATGCCGGTGGGAGGGAGTCATGGGTGAGTAATTTGAGAGGTCCGCGGATCAGAGGGAAAAGCTACGAGCGATGGGTATGAGAGCAGGAAGTTCAAGGGGAAGAGAGAGAAGAAGGGTTTGGCTGGAGGAGGAGGGAATGCCGGGAGAGTGTACGGCGAAGAAGGGGGGACGGGACAAAATTATTAGGGCAATGGAGAAAAGAGTGGTGGCTTCGGGAATGAGATGAATTAAATATGATGGCTTAGAAGGGTATTAAGCACGGAGTTCTTGGATTTCGGTTGGAGGGATGTGGATGTATCTTTCTCTTCGCTGCCGGAAAAAAAGGAACAAAGCTTTATTTTAAAGTGTTTACGATTTCATTTTAATCTGCAGAACGCTGCTGCGGTGTTTTCTGAAGAATATTTCACATGCATCTAAAAGGTGCATATTTATTTAGAACCTAGCAAAATCACCTTATAATAATACTGTAGAACTAAGCTCAATTTATTTGGCGCTGACGGCTGTTTTAGTGCGGAAAAAATGTAGTAAGTGTAGATTCATCCCGTATATGATGAACGACTACTTTCTAGTATAGATGGATTAAGGGATGATTATACTGTAAAAATAAGTAGACTTGAATACTGAGACTCATTTGACTGTAATTTGTTTTCCACTGATACAGTGCAATGTAACAACAGGTAGCTGTTTCGTTTGCGACGCAAGGACTATAGTAAATAAATCAAACTCTGAGGAATGAGAGCAAGACCTAATGATAGGACATTATAAGTTCATCTATGAAAGCATGAGCAAATATTCCCCTGATGCACTAGAAAATCGCGATTTTCATTTAATAATACAGAATGCATTTCATAAGCTCTCTCGGATTTTAGCTCACTTTCACGTTAGGATGATAAGCATCTTATCATGCACTACTTTCGTTATAGCTATTCTGATAGCTATTCTACTAGTAACTAGTAAACATATGCTCCCCTATTTTCTACGTGCAGTACCTGAGTACCGTAAACCGGGGCTACTAGAGCCCTGGGGGGTTACTTGGACCCAAAGCAAAAAAAGGCTGGAAATGGCCAAAAGAAAGACATTTTGCAGTACAAGTGGTGTCATAGAGACAGGAAAATCGTTCCACTCAAACTTATTAAAAGGGGGTGTTTTTTATCGCCTTGTAGATACTTCTCACAATTTGTTTTCCAAACATTATACAAATTCCAAGACATCATTATTTCACATATGGTTCCATATAGTGTTTTCGATTTATTCATTGATTTTTTGCAATTAAATGATAATTTCATGGCCTCAGAATGTCTCTAAAGGGTTATATTTCCAGACCCTATGTCCTACTTAGGCCCACTACATATTTACATTGTTTAGTCAATGGAGNAATGTAACAACAGGTAGCTGTTTCATTTGCGACGCAAGGACTATAGTAAATAAATCAAACTCTGAGGAATGAGAGCAAGACCCAATGATAGGACATTATAAGTTCATCTATGAAAGCATGAGCAAATATTCCCCTGATGCACTAGAAAATCGCGATATTTCATTTAATAATACAGAATGCATTTCATAAGCTCCCTCGGATTTTAGCTCACTTTCACGTTAGGATGATAAGCATCTTATCTAGCACTACTTTCGTTATAGCTATTCTGATAGCTATTCTACTAGTAACTAGTAAACATATGCTCCTCTATTTCCTACGTGCAGTACCTGAGTACTAGAACTGTTGTTCTGACAAACTGACTTTCCATGTATTTGACACATAAATCACCATCAAAACGTTTTTATCGATGCGATTTTATCCATCTCTCACTGTATTCAATTACCATTTGCTTTGAATACTAAGCCTATTGACAATTTTCAGGAACTTCCTTTAGGAGTTGGCAATTAATTGTTTGGTCTCCAGGTCGTGTAATTCTTTACTAACAAGGAACACATCAGGTTTGTGCAACGCGGATTTACATGAGCATTTCAGGACACGTTCCTTGCACAAAACTAACAGAACAAGTTTAATTATATCAGAGTAGATGTAAAGAGGGTTAGTGCAATAAAATTTACCTCGGTTAAGGCAGTCTTTGGCGTTTCCTACTCGTATGGCGAAAGGAAAAACGGGAAAAACCACGTATGCACAACGCCGTAAGTACCTATATGAGAAGAACATTTTCTACAATTTAAAACAAACTGTACTGAAAATATCGCAATAAAACAGGCTATTTCTCTACTAGAAACTTCGTGGTACATAAAAACCCAAAACAATGAAGAAAGAAAAAATGGAAAATTAAAAGGGATGGTTTTAAGCAGCAGTGTTAAAATTTATAAGCAGTCGATTCTTACAGGATATTTTAATATTATTCTGGAAACGAACCCAAGACCATGTTGAAACAAATCTTTGCCGTCTGCGTTACGAAAATATGTCTAATGACAATATCTCGATTATCAAATCTCTATTGTTTTGGCAAGTGCTCAAAATAAATTCTCTATAATCCGCACAAAGCATACTTTACGGAAAAAATTGAGTTTTGGGCATTCTGGGATCGAAGCTATGATCGATGTCTCACTTTTCTTCGGGATTTCCCATTGGTACTGATACCACATAAAAGGGCCAAGTCAAAGACACTTGTAGTTAAGGCTGATACTTCATAACCTACGTGTAGTAGTACAATATATACTGGAGTACCTACCTAACGTATATTTGAATAAATGTTGACGAGAAAGGTAAAGAATGTCTGGGAGGTAAGAAGATTAAATTAAATAGCAGAAAAATTAAATTGTTTGTAAAACAAAACGGGATAAATATTTTTCTAGATGGAAAATTTCGCTATATCTATGGCAATGCACGTGTGTCGCGTGGTTGCCTAACTTCAATTTTCAGTTGAAAATTTTGCATAAACAAAGGCGCATTGAGTTGAACGGCCGGACATATGTATGGAACGTGTCCTGAAATGTTCATGTCAATCCGCGTTACACAAACCTGACGTGCTCCTTGTAAGATAAATTCTGCTTCCTAGGGAGCACCTGTTTCCGCAATAGTTTTTCGTATCTGATTTTTTTTCATGTATGTGATATCGCCTCCCCTTTGGAGATAAATGGGTATGAAATATTCGATTCACTCCGTAATTCCAAGTTTGCTTCCATCACCATTAAGTTCCCTCTAATTGTTCTAAGCTTCCGAAAAAATGGATTTGTGTCGTACTTCTTTAAAAGGCTCAATTTAGGCTCTCCTCTCTGTAAAGAAGCGAATAGTGGCCGGGAGGTTTTTAAATATTCATAAAGCTCTAATGGATGATTTATAGATGTTTCTGAGTATCCATCGTTAATGGAATGCACACTTCCATTCAATATATACGTTGAAATCGATCTTTTGAAGCACGTTAAAATTCGACGAGAAAAGTGGACTCGCGTGGATTTTTTATCTTGATATATTGGCTACGTAGGTGGTTAAGCACAAAACTCTTTTTCACTATAAATGTCTCTCATGTATGTACTTAAATAGATAATTGAAAATTCTTTAAAATTTTACTTTAGCTTCAAGCCGGAATATGTTACGACAAAGAGTTGTTACTTTTAACACAATCACGAAAAGTTTCAATTTTCAAACGAGCCAAATAATGGAATAAAAAGTGATTTAGACGAAACAACATCTATTAGAGTGATTATTCAAAGAGTTATCAAAGCAAACTAGGTGGTAAACTCAATTTCAATTGACGATCCCTCTTTTCATGACATGGCAGCGTAACTAATCAAATACAAGCGTACAAGCGCTGTTCGTTACGACAGTACGAAAAAGGTCAAAGTTTCATCGTGTATTTTTAAAGCTCCTAATTCAGTAATAATGTATAGTAATAATGGTTAGTGATTTCTGACAAAGGAAACACTCCTAAAGGGTTACCAACGGATAGGTAGAGAATTTTACCTTTTATATAACGCAAAATTATTTCCGCAAAACATTTGCAGAATAGGTGTTTAGGCAATGATATACTCAAGATAACTTTTATTTTGATGTTTGTTTTATAAATCTGAGTAATACAGCTTGTTTGAAAACTACGAAATAATACAGTACCTTATTTGTGGAGTAGAAGCTTAAATTCCTAAATATTTATAACCGTGGGACGAAAACTACGCATGAATGTCTACACTTGGGCATATATCATGCAGTGAATATTTATATAATCCTTAACGCTTATTTACGGTTGTCATCTTCCGCTATCTCTCTTTTCTCACCAAGAGTACAAAACTGCGCTCGCTAATTTGCTTTCATTAAACATTACATAATTTTTTCTGCATTCAGCAACGCCACAAGGAATACCATTGGACGCATTACATTTTAATTCACCAACTTTTATATTCGGCTCATTAAGACTGAATGCTGAAGGTTATCATGAATAAAATAATTATTCCCATTTTTCCCGGAGGTCTGTTTTAGGCACCAACGAAATGTATGCATTACCCAGGCATCTAAATTATTATTATTCTACAATTCCACCGCAGGATGACAATAAATCAGGTGACAACGTTACGATACTCACATTCTACAACTAACTTACATTACTTTACTACAATTACATAACTACATTCCACTATGTTCTAACTAATGTCCACTAACTTCCATAGTTTACAGCACTTACGATTGATATTTTAAACAACAAATAGAATTCCATAATACAATTGAACATTCAATTTTACAATTGAGAAAACTATGTCTAACATATTAAAATTATATTATATTACAAGTTCACACTTTAAGCAGCTAACATATACAATATATTCTACAACAGATAAATCACATCTACAACCGAATAGAACAGTCTTTTAAGAATCCATAAAACGAATTTGCCTTGAAAAGCATTAACACCACTTGTCAAGAATTACTTATCATGTAAGATCTTTCAGGGTTCCTGACGGCTACCGTAGCGGCCACAAGCCAGGACCACAGCGGCCATAAATATATTATTGCATGATCAAATTTGTACTAGCATAATATTTACATAACAAATCATTCTGAATGTGTCTATGTTCCGTTTTATAAACACGAAAATACCGCTTGAAGAGGATTCTTACTCAGCAGAGTGTATTCCGCCCAGTTCTAGAATCTTTTCCATGCATTCGATCCATCTTCCGCACAAAGAATTAGACACGCAGAGTCACTCACTCCTCAGGCGAAGAGGATGAATAATACCCGGCAATTATGAGAGACAAGTGATACGACTAAAAAACAAATCCCATTATATTCCCAGGCGTAATCCACACCGCGCGACTTTCCTACCATTAGTCCGTCACGCCAAGCCGAAAACGGGCAGTCGACCCCAAAGTAAAAAGGGTCTCCGGGGAACGAGAGAAAAAGAGTGGAGGGGCTCCGTACAATGAAGGGTTATGAATGCCCGTAAAAGGACACACGATAAAAGAAGCCTTCCGTGACGGCTAGGATACATCGCTCTCAAGAAGGTTAATCATGGTACCTAATTAGCTCGTGTCTAGAAAAAGAATCATGGAAAGCATGGTCTAGGAGGAATCAATTCAACAATTAAGGAGGAAAAATTTTTATTAGCTTGTTAGTATATGTTATAATACTATATTAATAATTTTTAATTATTATTTTCGAAATATTAGANTTTAAAACAGCGAATCAAATACGAAAAGTATTAGTTCAGTATTACCCTCCGCTCTTCTTGGGAAGCGATTTTCCGGAGCATAGATGGGTCTAATTACTGCTCGAGATTCTCGGTGCATAAAATGCGAGGACCTATTGAAATACACGCGGAGGAAGCGCGCGAGGTACGCCAGGGAACCACTAGGAAAAGATGGGTCTCATTGAACATTTCCTTTTTGGTCCGACCAATGGTAGATTACTTAATGGGATTCTCGGAGATTGACGAGTGGGTCAGGGAAAATAATCTTTTAGACTCATACTGTACGGAAATAGTCAGTTAACATTGCATATATGGGATCGTGGTCTCATCATGCCTCTTTCTCTCCTCACCGTAAAGAATGAAAAGATGCATGTTTTAGACATACCGGTACGGATAACATTTGCATCTTTTCATTCTTTACGTTATGAAAACCTAACACAAAGTCATACTAGAAAGAATTGATAGTATTTATCCTTACCTTCGCATTATACGTAACTTGTTTTCCTCCCGTTTATCCGACTGATACTAGCCATAACCATAGCATTAACCGAGGTAAATAAATTTTGCGATGGACAGAAGGTAGACTCTTATTTACTTTCTAACACACGAAAGAAAGCAATAATGTTGAGGTACAATACTATTCCTTCAAATTTCTATTTATTTATTAATTTCTTATAGCCCCCAAACCTGTTGTCACTAGATAATCTAGGTGAGGCATCCAACAATGGACGACACACGGACATCGATTCCCAAAGCATAAATAATTCTGGTTATCCTGGACTCGAACCCGGGACCTTGGCGTTGTAAGGCTACCATGCTAACTACTTCGCCACCAACGTCACCAAGGTGTGTCTTAAAATGAACCTAACCGTAAAAATTCTACGTTAGGTTTATTCATTTCAGCAGCTTAAAATTTATTAGATAGCAATACGAAATGGTTCCCCAGCCGAACACTAGTTGGAGCACTAATTATATTCTACTTGAATCCTTATTGTTTTCATGAAATGATGGTTCCGAAGTTTTACAAAGTCCCGCAGCCGTCAAGAAATTCGAAAACGCACCACTCTTCAATATTTAACGTAAGGAAACGTAATTTTTTCCTAAGTTATAATAATAAAACATTTCGTAAAATAAGAAAAATAAATGTTAATCATCCTTAGGTGAAATGGGTGAAGAAAGTAAAAAGATGACCAAAGAATTTTTCTATGCAGTAGACATTCTGTGACTATAAACTGCAAAGATAATCGTACACAAAATTAATTCCAATGATTTAGTTTGCTTCCCAGTGCCCTCACAAACATTCATTTACTAAAAAATAACAGTGGTAGAAGTAAATACTATCAACGGACGAACAAACACAACCATTCCCTAGGTGGAATAATCAGATCAGCTGGGAATCTTTAGGCAATGATATACTCAAGATAACTTTTATTTTGATTTTGAAGTTTGTTTTATAAATCTGTGTAATACAGCTTGTTTGAAAACTACGAAATAATACAGTACCTTATTTGTGGAGTAGAAGCTTAAATTCCTAAATATTTATAACCGTGGGGCGAAAACTACGCATGAATGTCTACACTTGGGCATATATCCTGCAGTGAATATTTTCATAATCCTTAACGCTTATTTACGGTTGTCATCTTCCGCTATCTCTCTTTTCTCACCAAGAGTACAAAACTGCGCTCGCTANCATAAAGCAGGAGATCGATATTGACTCCTAATGTATATCATTTTAAAGATAAATAAATACTCTTTCAAACGATGTATAACATGTTCCAATATAATAGCGAATCATCTATGGGCAACGCGTCAAAGTCCAGGTCTATACTATTATCAATCCGACAGTAGCCTAATCTAATCTACTAGCCTCTTTCATTCAAAAATATTGTTCAGTATACTGCGACATTCGCATCAAATTATCAGGGCTGGAGTAGGAAAATTTACTATCTTTTCTTCGCCAAGTTTGATCCGACATATCCCCCGCTTATATAAGGAATAAGGCCATTTTCATACTAAAAATCTTTTCCTCCTGCAGCTATCCATTTCTATTTGAGCCAATCTCGGCTTCAAAAGAAAATCCTTATGAAAAATCTGCGATTTCCGGTAATAACAAGACTTTGTATCCAAGTTCACAAAATTATTGGCTAAATCTCAGAGCAAGCAAAATCTTTCGTATCATCACGTTGTTTCTGCACATGCATTTATTTATTTCCAAAGAGACGAGAGAATTTTATCGGGAAACGACCCAGAACTTCTACTGAGACCCAATGCTGATACAAATGGATTTGGAGTAAAACGATTTACGTTACAAACCTTGTATGTTTCTGTTTGAATTTAAATTTCCGCGCAAGGACACACTCCCTCGCACAATGGAACAGACTTTTCTTCAATCACGTTTTTCTCTGCTTTTCTTACTCTTCTGAAAACCTTTTCTTTTAGGAAGATAAAAATCACTATTTTAATTACAAGAATATGTTTATCTCGTTCCTGTTCTCCGTTGATGCATATTTTTTTTCTTTTTAATTGAATCCCACACCGTAATTATACAGTCCTTGAGCACTGTCTCCTAAATTTTGTGCTTTCAATTCAATTTAAAGAACATTTATTCCGAGAATTAACAGTTATACCCTCATAATATTTGGTGGGTAAAATTTTTCATCCCCTTCATTTGGGCAGAAAAGAAGCAATTGCGTAGGATTGCGTATTATTGTAAAATAACACTTAATACGTCAAACTAATCGTTGAAATAATAAATTACCTACATCAGCCCGAAGCAAAGTTGACTCCTATGTTTCAGTTAGCTGGGAGGTAAACACGTTTACTTAGTAGTTATCACAGATTGAAATACACAAGGAAAAGGGTGTAGGTAATTTAGCACTCAAAGGCGTGCAACTAGGAAATATTTTCCCTTCTCCTTCCCACTACTTAGTATGGCTGGTTCCGCAAAGACGACGTTGGCCGTGGATGATGCCGCAATGTTGGACGAAGCTACTATACCCTTCCTACTAAAAAAAGCTCAGTTGGGTAAAGCATCCGCCCGGAAAGTGGAAGATTCCAGGTTCGTGTCCTGGTCCTCTTAAAAAAATGTTGTCAATTTTTCCTTGGGATTTTTTTCAGTTTGAAATTTTTAATAGGGTTATTCGCATTTTCCGTAGCACACATATTGGTCATTCTAAACAAAAATCAGGAAAATTGACACTGTCACTTGGAGAATCCGACTGCTCACCAAATTTTTTTATGAAATTGCTTGTACGTGTTCCACTAAATCTGGCAGGCACAGCGCGACTGCCGCTGGTACTTTTTTATGCCATAGTTTAGTATATGCTACTGGTACTACGTATGTCTTGTTTATTGGGATGGAACAAGATGGAAGAGAGGAAAAAGCGATGAGTAAGATAAAGGGGCGATACCAAGCTTAGGCGGGGAAGAAGTGATATAGGAAAATGGAAAGAGAGAACGTTTTCATTCGGAAGTTTTGTGTTGATACGTCAAAGCGTCGCCCTCTGCCGGCTGGGGCGTAAGACAATGAATGGGGCGCTCCCTACGGCCGAAGGCGCCTTCTTTCAATATATCCCCTCTCTTTGTAGCCTGCGATGACCATCGGCTTTCGGGCCTTCAACGGAATTTGGGGCCGGAGATGGGTCGTCGAACGCGTGTAATGGCAGGGGATAAGGCGGAGTTAAAATGGGCGCAGCTGGGACTCGATAACTCCAGAGTGCGATGCCTCTTTTTTTATAAACTTTTTCCACGAGGCCTTCTCTTTTCCCCTGCTTGGGTTTTGTTGTTCTGTCCATTTGCGGGAACGAGAGACTGCCCTTTGTGTCCCTCTCTGGGCGCTCGTGCATGACGTACCCGGAGTTGTACGTTGGAAAGTTTTATTTTTTCCTCCGCTAGTTTTTTCTGTTCTCGGACCCTTCGTGCACGTGGGTGGACCTGTAACGTCCATTCCCGACCGTAATCGTCCTCGTTTCTTGAATCAAAGTGATTCACGACCTGCGTCTCGCATCCCGGGGATTCTCCCGTGCACACAAATGACAACGGTCGACGTCAGTGTCTGTCTTTTGGCATGTGATTGCCATGAAAGGGGTCATTGCTAATCTAGTTGGCCTTGCAAAGTATAAAGCTCGAGTATGCTTTCTCATTTTCTGAATGGCTCTTTTTGTTTCGTTGCGCAATCCCACGGAATAATAATGAGGGTTTTAATCTAATTTGTGGAATACAATTCCTGTACGTGACGTATCAAGAAATAAAGGAAGTAAATTAGACTCATACTGTACGGAAATAGTCAGTTAACATTGCATATATGGGATCGTAGTCTCATCATGCCTCTTTCTCTCCTCACCGTAAAGAATGAAAAGATGCATGTTTTAGACATACCGGTACGGATAACATTTGCATCTTTTCATTCTTTACGTTATGAAAACCTAACACAAAGTCATACTAGAAAGAATTGATAGTATTTATCCTTACCTTCGCATTATACGTAACTTGTTTTCCTCCCGTTTATCCGACTGATACTAGCCATAACCATAGCATTAATCGAGGTAAATAAATTTTGCGATAGACAGAAGGTAGACTCTTATTTACTTTCTAACACACGAAATAAAGCAATAATGTTGAGGTACAATACTATTCCTTCAAATTTCTATTTATTTATTAATTTCTTATAGCCCCCAAACCTGTTGTCACTAGATAATCTAGGTGAGGCATCCAACAATGGACGACACACGGACATCGATTCCCAAAGCATAAATAATTCTGGTTATCCTGGACTCGAACCCGGGACCTTGGCGTTGTAAGGCTACCATGCTAACTACTTCGCCACCAACGTCACCAAGGTGTGTCTTAAAATGAACCTAACCGTAAAAATTCTACGTTAGGTTTATTCATTTCAGCAGCTTAAAATTTATTAGATAGCAATACGAAATGGTTCCCCAGCCGAACACTAGTTGGAGCACTAATTATATTCTACTTGAATCCTTATTGTTTTCATGAAATGATGGTTCCGAAGTTTTACAAAGTCCCGCAGCCGTCAAGAAATTCGAAAACGCACCACTCTTCAGTATTAATGAATTTGACAATCTAAGCATTTTGTCTTATTGAAATCTATATTAAACTAACAATCCATAGAAAAATATTGCTAAGGTTTCGGTTTAATGAAAAAATTATTATATAGTGAAATAGAGAGCAGAAATTAATCCACTAGGAACTAAAAATAGGTAGAAAAATTTTCCTTACCGAAATTCTTCACTGATGCAAGTAATTTAGCAGTTCTAAGATGATCAACGCCGATCCATTCATCCACTCATGAAGTTGTTATCACTGGCACTGATTCAGTTGAAATTTGCAGCCCTTCTCCTCTGTAATGAAACAAAGTAATCGGTCAGGCTCTTCGGAAAAAAACGGAAACAGATAAAAACTCTCAAATCATCTTTCTGGCGCTAAATCGCGATAAAGCCAATAGAGGGACTCCACCAACTTTTGGATCGAGTTCAGCTTTAGAAAACGAGCAATCAATTTACGCCCGGCTGAAATAAAATTTTCCCATAGCTTCCGTGGAAACTCTTTCCGAGGATTTTAATTTTTTATCTTTTCCGCAACTCTCTCCGTGGCATCCGTAAATCCCCCATGAAGTCAGATAAATAAAGCTGTTTCCGCCAATTTTCAATGCCCGGCAGCTATGTCCAATCGGCAATTTGCAGGCGGCGATGCAGTCAAGCCGGATTTCGCCAATCCGCTGCAAATTGGAGGGGATTTTTCGATCGGGTATTTACATCGGCTGAATTTTATCAGGGACGACAGGGAGAATTTCCGCATAATGAACTCATCTCCATTGTCAACGTTGGCATTTCAAAAATCGTCCCTTATATTTTCAATGAAATTTGATCTTCGTCAAAATACTTTGAAATTCCGCAGATGGAATTTAAAGGCGCTTTTCAGGGATGGAAGGATGCAAAAAGAATTTGAGGACCTACTTCTGATATTAAGTTTGAAAGGAGAATTCAGAATCTCAGAAGTAGGTAACAGTATAAAGGGCGAGTGTAACCTCGCCCTTTTAGAATTTGGACAAGCTTGAAAATTAATATAGTACATATTATATAAATTATAAAAAATGATACAATTAGCGTGCAAAGAAACACTTCTGAACTGTAAAAGCGTGAGGCAGGGGGTGCATGCACCATGACACCATTTCTATAATCGATCTATAATACTTTCGCGTATCGTTCGCGGAAAAGATGAGTTCTTGAATCGATTAGTTTTAGCCTCTGTTTCTCTCTTTCTGGTAGTATCAGAATGGCCTATGTAACATGGAAGACATTATATCGGCTACATCATCTGTGAACGTGCTTTCTCTGAACTTATTTATTAAATTAACTCTTTGCTTAAATCTTCTTACTTCTAAAGATTCTCATCCTACGATGCATCTATGTTACGCTCAGTGATTTATCGTTGAAATTCCATACAAAGCGTATCGCGTTTCGCTGCACCTTTTTTAATTATCGAATACAATACTTATCGGTGACAAGGCACAAGGTGATATCCACGTTATGTTATTGTGATGATAGATCCATCGAAAGTATGTAATAAGTAAGCTGTGATGAATCGAAATTAACGGACTTGTCATCTGAAGTACACAGTTACTCCGATACGAGGTGATTCAAAATTAAATTGTATGTATGTTCTACACACTGAATTTAAAATCCATATCATCTGTAGGAAACTACTTTCGATGATTTTATTTTCAGTCGTAGAAATAAAAAAATAAGCTAGCCACTCATCAAAATAACTATACATCTTCGATCTCTTAATAGTTTATCATGCGAGAGTTTTAGTCATATGTAAATTAGAATTAAAAAAACTGTAAGGATTAAGGCTAAACGTAGGTAAATAATGACAGTTATTAACAATTTCAAACAAAAGGTCAACTGATTTTACAAAAATTTTAAAAAGTGTATTGATTGAAATTCCTTCAGTTGAAATTTTACAACAGCACAGTGATAATGACGTTAATTATAAAAGTCTTTATTTTAATGAGATTCAGAATAAAAGCGATAGTCGGGGGAGAGAAAAAAATGAGTCTTTGATTCTCGGACTCGGATTGAAACGTCCATAGAAAAAATGTTCGTAAACAAATGTACAATGATGTTAAAACCCGTGAAGACTTCATCCATACACCAGGAACGCACCAAATCTTTCATACAATGATGTTGTTATACAGTAGTTCGGTTACCAGACTTTTAACAGACGGGCGAAATTTCTCTTGGGTAGAACGTTAAGGACTGGGGAAGTGTCGGTTTAACCAAGATATAAATGTCACAACGTATGTTTTTCAAATGATATTTTAACAAAAGCGCGAGTTAAACTGGATGGTCATTACAAAATACTCATTTCTGCAAAACTGATCTCCTCTATTGGCTATACAAAATAACATTTCTTGAGTATTTCGCAAGCATTTCTTGAGGATGTAGAAATGACCCAGTGTCGAGCCTGAAACTGTTCGGTAGATAAAAAATTAGCTCAACAAGTACAAGTTTTTGAAATTTAGAAAAGAAAATGAAAAAAGTGCCGGAACGTATCTCATAAGAAAAAAATAAATATAGGATTATCGCACATACTTTTTGAGCTATAATAGTTCTTCCATTTTATTTTTTTTCTTGTTTTTGTCCCAAAAGCTCTTTCTTTAAATCTTTCTATGACATAGGATATAGAGGAGTTTAACTAGTCTCAACCTCGCCCTGAAATAAGGTTGTTTTATCATTATTAACCATCGTTTGCAAATAAGATGCATCGGGTTTATTATGTCTTGGGTGAAAAGACTGGAGTGTAATAACTGATGGGTAAACTGTCCTTAGGAAAATGGCTTCTTGTTGAAATGTCTTGGGTCTTTTCTTTGGATGGGAGGTCTCGTGAAAAGCATTGGAGAAACCCATCAGCTTTGAAAATATGAATTACTATTAGAAATAGATGAATTTTATTGCATGACGCAATTACCTCCAGTAAATAAATGGTGTTCGATGTAAATAGGCATTCATTTTAAAACAGCGAATCAAATACGAAAAGTATTAGTTCAGTATTACCCTCCGCTCTTCTTGGGAAGCGATTTTCCGGAGCATAGATGGGTCTAATTACTGCTCGAGATTCTCGGTGCATAAAATGCGAGGACCTATTGAAATAAACGCGGAGGAAGCGCGCGAGGTACGCCAGGGAACCACTAGGAAAAGATGGGTCTCATTGAACATTTCCTTTTTGGTCCGACCAATGGTAGATTACTTAATGGGATTCTCGGAGATTGACGAGTGGGTCAGGGAAAATAATCTTTTTTAATCCTGGGAAAACACTCCGTCCTCTCCTCCTACGCCCTAAAGTGGACCTTGGTGTACCCTACCTGTTCTTCCACTTTTTCCCTTCCTCCACTCTTTCCGACTCCCTTTCAACCCCATTTCATCACCCCCCACACCATCTGGTGCTTTGAGTGCTTCCATTAGGTTTTTAACTCGTTCTAAAATGGTCCGCAAGGAATTTGGCGGAAAAAGGACGTGTATGACCCACTTAGACGGGCAGGGGAGGGGCGATTTCGGAAGAAAAAGTGATGGTGTAGAGGGAGCGATAACGGTTTATTTAGCGGTGGGAATGGAATGCTGTAGGCGCTGCGATAATAAAGGGAGATAAACGCACCGGAAGGAAAAAATCCACGAGTACGTTGCGAAGTATTTCATGAAACGCGAGTTTATGTTTCTTGGTGGCAGAGAACGGGAAGATGCTGAGAAAAGAAGGCAGATTAGGATCCTTTTTCTTCCGAAGTAAAGGAGGATGCTCGTATCCAAGCATTGGAAAAGTTTTGAGCGGGTCATTTTCTTTCCATTACGGTGAAGTGGGTTTCGCGGACGTTTTCTTTGAGGCATTTGATACGAATGTTACAGTTTGAGAAAGCGCATGGTGCTAATTTCATTGTGTTAATCGACGAATTTGGAAATTTCTTTGTCGAGTACTTCCTAGAATGCTCAAAATGTATGTCCTTAAGAACTTTATTGCAGCAGAGATTTGACTGATATTGACTAACAGAAGAAATCGCGTTGAGTCAGAGATTTGAGAGCTTTGAAAATGACTAGTCTATATTTAGTAAAGACGAATCGGTATATTAATAAGAAAAATAGTGATTTATTCTTGCTATAATGTACTACGAAAGAAAAATTTACGTTATGGAAATTTGTTTTCTTCGAGAAGGTGAATTAAAGTTTTTCTCTACTGCAATCACGTATTATATCAAATAGTTGCAGAACTTAATCATTAAACCCTCTAAGCTCTAAGTAAGCCTCACAGTCTCTAATAGTCTTAATGTTAAGTCCTAATACATTCCTATATTTGACGAAAATATAATTAAAAGCAACGAATTATCATTATTATTATTACTGTATTTAAAAGATATACACTAGATTCATCGTTATCTACCTCATAAATTGGAATTCAAACTCATACTGAAAAAGCGATCTCAATTCAGAATAGAAAAATAAATTCAGAAAAATAAAAAAGTAAATTATAAGGCGTTGTTGCACAGTTAACCTAAAATACTTTAGAAATTTACCGCAGCATTTTAGCAAAAGCCTGTGCTATTGAATGCTTACGTATCTTAACATCTTTGAACCTATTTATGCATCAACCTCCCCCATGGGTGCGGATGAAAGGGTATCAAGTGGGTACCGAGGCATGATGCGCACGTTAACTGCTCTATTGTTTCTTCATCCCAATTCCTTTGCTCCCCGATCTCTTCGCGTTGTTTGCCTTTCCCTCGTTCTCGATATCGGATGCC
The DNA here is from genome assembly GCA_000376725.2 of Ladona fulva. Taxonomy (NCBI): domain Eukaryota; kingdom Metazoa; phylum Arthropoda; class Insecta; order Odonata; family Libellulidae; genus Ladona; species Ladona fulva. The sequence goes on along the minus strand of KZ308334.1, from coordinate 787,100 downwards.
CAGCCGTAGAGAAGACATAATTGCGTGAGACTTACTGAAACGAGGATGGGTGGTTCGCCGGGATGCGGTAATGCGAGATGACGGCTGGATGTATAGTGCCCTCGAAAGGGATTAAGTTATACCATGAATGAAAAGCCGACGGGGTGCGCTTTCTCTTCTTTTGACGATTGGAAAAATAAGCACACTGCTGCCGTATAAATCCCCTCAACCCCTGGGACATCAATTGTCCAAAACCCGTTGACCATTAATTATTTCCTATTTTTCTGAAATCCTATTTCGCATCCGAAAGTTGATTGTGCTTTATTTATCAGTCATTTCTTAAAAATGTAGAATGTTGGCGGCTTTCGTGATTGGTTGGCTGACGTCAAAGATGTAATTCCTAGATGTGAAGAACTTAATGAGTAAAAGTAGCCATCATTTCCATCAGTGCCATTGTTAGGAGCTAATAACACCGACAGAGGACCTAAAGAGGGAATCATACGCAAACGTGTGCGTAAATATTAAGCGTGAGTCATGTTAATAGTTTTCTTAGCTATCCAAATTTCAGCTCCGAAAATTTTTTTAAAAGTACGGATAGTTTTGGAGTAGTCATCATTTTTATAATAACAGTTCTCAATAGAGTATATTTAACATCAATAAATAGTATTTATTATTAGTACGTATGCCTTCAGAATACTAATTCATCAAAATCATCTCGAGAATTGAAATAGACTAACACGTCAAAATGAATCATCGAATCTCTTTGATTTATTTGAAAATTATTTTTTTCTGTGAAAAGATACGCAATGAAAAAGAATTGTAAAGCTACACGACTGAGAAACTAGTAAGATACATTTCTAGATCATCATCTACGAAGGACTTGGCGTCCTTTAGTAATGTCTTGAAATTTTAGTTTAACACTAGGAGGACGGGAGTTTCGCACTACCTAGAAGGACGGTAGGGGTCATTTTGACCCATAAAATCTTCTTGGAATAAAAAAGCCACTTTTTCTCCCGGCGCTTTAATTTTTCATTAANAAATTTTAAAACGATACAATAGTGGAAAATTTTCATTGATTCTTAAATTTATCGACCATACCTATATCCGATAATGGAAAAAACTATGTTTACTCAAGTTCTCAACTCAACTAAACTCAAATTCTTCCATCTTCTTAAGTAAAGGCGTGTGTAGCGTGTCAGATATCAAGTGGTTGCGTCAATTAAAAATATTTTCCAGAAATAAAACTTGTTAAGTTTCACTTATTAGTCTGAGGTAAGCACCCTAAAGAATATAACAGTTCTCATTCCTCCTTCGAATTTCCCATGGGTAGGACATTTTCAATTGTTCGTTGAGAGGTTCTGCCTCCAAGCTGTATGGTTGTCTATCTTTTTCCTAACAATGTACTGCACTGCTCCAAAAGAGGAGAAAAGAAAAGGACGGGAAGAGAAAACGCGTGCATCGGACCGGAAATCTTTGCGTCATCTTAAGAGGAGATTGGTCACTGGCATTTCCAGTTGACCGAAAGACTTGCCACTACTCGGAACAACTATTACTATAACGTTATGAAAGTTTCCCTTCCGATAGGATGTTTCTTAATTCCGCTGTTTTCGGAAAAGGAAGGGAGTGCCCCTCTTCCACCCAAGTTATCACATATCTCCCGCTCTTCCCTCTGTTTTCTTTATCTCGCCGTTCCATAAAATCCCTTCTCCTAAGGGGGATTCCTAGACGGTAATATCCTTTGAGGTGGAAGGATATTTTTTCGTCAGAAGTGGTTGATGGGACGGAAAAGGCAGAAAGTACAAAAGAAGCTCTCTGTATTGCTGCGAATCTTTGGGGCCACGGCGATCCTCTCTCTCCCACAATTCGCCTTAACTCCATTCCTTTTTTTTCTTTCGATAGCTTTCTGATCCCACCCATTTCGACACTGTCCTTCGGTAGCATCTTTTCACTTATAACCTCCGCACTGTTATCGACTCGCCCACGGCCATCTGCCCACCTATAAATTCCCATCGCTCTGAAACTATAAATTCGCGCTGTCAGAGACGAGAGAGGATCAAAATTCCATTCGAAACGGCTCGAATTACATCATGACCGTAAAAAATGTTCTTTACCACGGCGGAATGGAAATCTTCGCTGCGTAGAAAGTGAATATCGGATGCGAGTTCCATAAGGTCGAATATGGCTAAAAAAGGACCTCTCGTTTCCACTATTCTTCCATTTTCTTGAGTCGTAGGAATGAAAAGAAACCGCAAAAAGTTTCACTTTTCTTCCCAAAAAAATGTTTTACCCAAGCAGAAAAAATCCCTCGACACGTATCGCGAAATTAAGTATTTCCTATGTTGAAACTTTAGGATTTATGCATCTCGAAGTTCTACGGTTATGCAGGAAAATGTCTCATCGATACAAATTTGAACATTTTCAAGTCTACTTTTGGAAATAAATTTATGTAGTCTGTAACAATGGCACGAAGAAAAATTCTACTGCGGCCAGTTCTTTTACCATCAAACGAAAGAGATCGAAAATTTACAGAGTACAGATTTTATGAAGGATTCGTTCAAATATACTTTTATAGTAAATCCGTTCAGAATGACTAGCAAGTAAAATATTCAATTACAGAAAATTCGCATTTAATTTATTGAAAATGTTATTCTTTGCGTAGAATTTTAGAACTGCGACAAACTCCAAACTTAAAGACTATTCAAAGAGCCGAATGACTGAAGTCCATTTGGAAGGTCCAACAGCCCTAATTCACGTCAAGTTCCCCGACATATTTATTTATTTATTCGTTTATTTATTACGGGCAGTGCCCATTTACCAATATCACAATGCATGAAAAAGATTTATCAAAAATAAATTACAAAGAAAATCACAAACATTGCATAGAAATCAAATCCAATAAATAAATCAGTCATCTGCTTACAGCAAAAATCGGTCGTGTGAGTAAAAGAACAATATAAAAGATACGTTAAAATCTTGAACAATACATAGAAATCAAATCCAATAAAGATATTAGAGTCTTGAAATTACAATAGAAGTTAATCATTTAAATACAAAAACACTATAAATGATATGTTAGAATCATAGACAATGCATATAAATCAAATACAATAACTAAATTAATATCTTGAAATTACAGTCAATCTATCATTTAATTACAAAGAAAATATAAAGGATATGCCAAAATTATAGACATAGCATAGAAATCAAAACAATAAATAAATCAGAATCTTGAACTTACAATCAAA
>KZ308334.1:759041-782902 GCA_000376725.2 Ladona fulva | reverse complement strand
TCCCTATCTTCTATAGATGTAGCGAATTTCAACCTTCTACCTGCCCGGGAAATACCGTTACGAATTTTTTAATATTCGGTAGTTTGAACGGTCCTGGGATCGAACCTGGGCATTTAGGGCAAAAAGCTTTACGGCATACGATAGGCAATAATCCATTCTATAAACACCGTGAATTGCAAGTTTCTACCTTAACGGAAAATACCCTAAATGAATTCACGAACTTCAGACAGAAAATTTCCCTAGCATCGAACTAACGACCCTCAGGGAAAAAACCTTTAGCTATACTATAGATAATTTAGATCTCTATCGATGACGTGAATTTCAACGATCTAACTTACCTAGAAATACTCAAAACGATTTTTTGAAACTTTCACCAAGTACCTAGAATCGAACCTGGGGCCATTAGGGATAAAGCTCTTTCTTTAAAAAGAAGATAAAAAAACGTTCTAACTACTCCGTAAATTTCAACGTTCTATCTTTACGCTAAGTACGCGAAATGAATTTTTGAATATGCGCTCAATGCATTCTTATGGGAAAGTTGCCGTTTTTGGGGCCCCCTAGAATCGAACCCATGATACGTAGAATGGAAGTCCGCTTTTTTCCTAGATGTCCAAACCCGGGACTTTACGGCAAAAAAATCGGCGGCTCCGTGAGGCACTTCCTTCTGCCTCGCCTTTAGTATCCTATATGTATATATATATATCCGGAGAAGCGTCTATATAAAGAGATATTAATATATAAAAGAGAATAAAAATTACATTTGAGAAAAAGAGGGTTATTAAGCCACTCAGAAAGGAATGCGCATTTCCTTAAATTTCTGCGGAAATTGACAGTAGGCTTACTTCAGTTATATCTATAAAGAGGATTCCTTATGAGATTTAAAGCAATAGAAATTTAAGAGGGGTAAGTATAAGTAGTAATCCACTGAAAAGGATTCATATCGAATGCACCACGAAAGACAGGGTATAGATTGAGAGCAGTATTGTAGACTATACATACATATTTTATTATGATTCCATTCTATAGTAACTTTTCCGCCTCTGGAATCGAGTTTAAATCATAAAATAGTTTATCCCATATATATGACAGTACTACGAATTTGGAATGGAGATATTACTTTCAAGCAATGGTAAACCAATAACATATTTTTTGATTCGATGTAACATATCAGTACTAGTTATATATTAATATAGTACACTTTTTTCCTAATCGTTGTACAGAAATAACACTGGTAATTGGAAATAAATTAAACATGCTACACAAAATCATAGGTGGCCAAAAATTTATTTGAGGAGAACGGATATTTTTTTCTGTGACACAATGAAATTTTTACCGGGAGTGCCGCCAACTGAGAAAAAATATTTGCGATGACATCGAAAATAAAAATTCTCTTAAGGTCGGATGTGAAGAATTATCCCTGTCTTCACCCGTTACTCTAATAATATATCACCGAAGCCAATCCATCACGACAAATGTTCCCTCATGTTGCTTTCACTTTTTTCATCCCTTTCTCTCTCTCTCTCTCCTGGTGTCGTCAAACCACCTGCTCCTCCATTTTCTGTCCCTTCGTTGATACACGCCTCACCCTCCGCGTTGCACCGCGACAACCATGAATTTATCACCTCTTCGCAGGAAGCAAAGATATGCGTTTTCACAATTTTTCGAGTTCGAGTTTCTACAATTTTCACAATTTCCTCAAGTGCAAAACTTATTTTCCACTCCCATCTAAAGTGGTTTTTTATCAAGTGAAGCGTTGCTTACTAACCATGCACATCGAACACCACTTATGATATATACACGAAGGTCCTACATATACGGTTAGTGGAAAATATTCGAAGCCAAAGCTAAATTTAGTCAAAAAAATCACATAATAATCTCACAAATAGTGTCACATGAGAGCATAGTGATGAGTATTTTAGGAAGTGTTTCCCTAATATTACTTCCTTTTGAGACTTAATTTTTCATGATCTATCTAAAAGTAATATTTTTGATTTTGATGTCTGTTTACTAAAGTTATGCGAGTATTAGCTGATATAAAAATTTTTGGAAAATTTATAATTAAGATTTTAATGAAGCTATTTAGAGTTAATACCAACACAAAATTTTAATTTCAATACCGGTAATTTTTGAGTATGAGAATTGCAAAATTCATTGTTCTGGCGTTTTTTCCCCCTTCAATCTTTTGGTTTCATTATTTTTGCAATAAAAGTACATGTGAGACGCCGAAAATGAAAAAATACAGAATGCGCCCTTTTGTAGAAATCAATAGCGTAAAATCATGTTAAAATCTTCACAAATACTTGTTATACTATAAGCAATTTGTTATTAACAACAAAGTATTCTAGGATCTTACCAAAATGTGTATATTCATACGAAAATTAATTATATATTCCGGAAAGAGAGTGAACTTTTCATAACTTTTACTACAAAGATTAACGCACAATACCGAGAAGCAATCACCGCTTGCGAAACAGTTTACTCAGCAGAATTCCTTCGATAGATTTGGAGGGGAAAATATTTTCCTCCTGCAGAAGCAAATGCACCGTCCCAAGAGAGCGCTATCTCGCCCTTCGACGATTTCATTGCTATCGACTTGAACTCCATTAAATTTCAATGCCAGTAGGTTAGAAGGGCCGGAGCGCTCACTGCGAGAGGTTTTCATCCGCGAACAAAGCACATTCTTGGTAAAATGATTAGAGGTAATGCCAAGCTCCTGTTTGAATAATACGTGAATATGTAGAAGCGGGAGAATCGGCAATTGCTTCGCTAAATTAATTGTAGGCCAACGGAAAACGTGGAGTGGATAGAGTGCGCGAAATTGGAAGCTCGCTTTGGGAACGTTGACGTAGAAACTCGAACATCCATCGTACGCCTGCTCCAAGTCGAGTGGGTTGGGCTTCGGGAGATAGGAGTCGAAACTAATTGTGATACTCCGCAATACTTTTTTCGTGGTCTCCGAGAACGTAGCGCTTGGATTGAAGATTTCAGACCAGATGCTTTATGCTGTCTTGCGCCGAATGTAATCTTTGGGGAATTCGTTCATCCGATTTATGCGGGGGTTTAGGGGAAAAGGAGATTTGAACAAGTGATGCGGCTGGGTAGGGAGAGATAAGGCCCTGGTTATGAGTGGTTCTGGGAGAGGTTCCGCTTTTTCAAATCGAATCGCGTCGGTATTTTGTTTCTCAATATAAATGGGGAAATTATGAGTTTACTACTTCACAAGTTTATCTCGTTACACGCACGGAAGAGAATTCTTATGTTTTTCAATCCGTGAAGAGGTGTTTCCAACACATATTCTGTTGAGACAGGTTTAGTTCATCTTATACATTTTTAATGTGATTTTTACATCGAAAATGTTAAAATTGCGAAGTATTACAAAGACTAAAACAATATGGAAAAGAATCCCATGTGATGCTAGGTGTATTATAAGGAGATGAGACGCTTAATTTTGAGTCTCGTTAAAGGTTGATGATATAGGAAAAAAGGATCCTCTAGTTATGTGGAGAGGTTAACTTAGCTCTCTGAATGTTAACTTTAATTTCACAATTATAAATTAAACATTTTTTCGTGTAATTGAAATATCACAATAATATTCTAAATCTTTGGCGCTGCTTGCAAATTCACGGGAGAAACAGTATATGTGCAATTCATTTATCTAATAGAAATAAATAAAGTCATATGAAAACATTTTTTTATAAAATTCAATAACCTCGGCTGTTTATTACGTTACTTTTGATGATTTAAGAAGAATGCAATAGCGATAAATAGCTTGAAATTAAATATAAATATCCTCAAGCGAATGTACTTAACGATTAAACAACCAAAATAGATATATACTCTAGTGGTCGACCATTCAGGAGGAAAAGAAGAAGTGCATTGCATATTTGTAAAGTTATTCCAAATAAAGTATGAATGATTTCTGTAGTCAGTCAGTTATTTATAAAATGTTTAATAAAAATAACTCTCCTAGCAGGGATTTTTGCTACACGTTTAGTAATTTACCTTCCAGTTCATATCTTAGTATTTTAATTTAACAAAGCAGATCATGTAAAACCTATAAAATGTACAAATATTCTTTGTATATGTGCTACGTGCCCGGAGAGCGTTCCCATTCAAGAATTGCTATTTTAAATTTCGCAATTTTACGAGTTAAGAGTTATCAGGAATACTGATTTCTTTAGACTATCAATTAGTGATAAAATGAATCTTATTTAAGTAGACGGAAATAAAAGGACACACCTTTCAAATATAATTATGAATTCTGAGGTTTTTATTATGCGATTCTCTCATACCGTGAATACAGACAAACTGAATAGATCTCAATGCAGGTAGTTGGAGTTCCTTATGAGCAGTAATAAAAGAGAAGTAATATTATCATTTTCTAATGCTCACTACAAAGGACTTTGGATTTTTATATTTACGGTCATTCAATGTAATTCGTTAATAAGCGGCGTTTGAAACTAGCATTTGGGGATTTTGTACAGCTGGAGACACTATGTCACAAATATCGGCCGCGACGGCAGTGGTTGGCGTGCTATAGCTCCAGCATAAAGTTCCCGGGTTCGAGTCCCGGCAAATCAAATTTTCCCGGTTAGAAATTGGTTGTTTGTGTTCGTAGTTAATAAAAGGGATGTCTTCATATTTCCATTATAAAGTAATGTTAATAATAATATGCGCATAATCCAGTCTGACTTTCTTATCGATCATTGAAGAAGAACGCTCATTAGATGAGAACGTAAAGGCAATTGTGGTAAGGAAAACCACCAGCTAAGAGCCTAAACGCCGAGTTCACCGATAGGGTTAAAAATTAGGTAAGTTTCTTAGAAATTAGTTACACACAAAGGTTCAGCTAATGGCTACCATATTCCGCAATGCTTAAGCATTTTATGCGAGAGCCTCGGTGCACGCGAAGCGCTAAGGGCTACAGCGACCGTGACCTCAAATACGGTTTACTTATATACGTCCAGGAGATTACCTTTGCGGGTGAAATTTCAGCCGTGAAATCTCCTCGTCGGCGTATAAAGCGGAGTTGAGATTTATCCTAAAAGTTGTGGCTCCACTTCGACACTTTTAATATTGGACCAACAAGGCGTGCATTTTACGGTATTAGGTTATTCAATTTCCTGTCGAATAACAGGCAATAAAGAAGTAGACACTTTTGCGAATTGCATTTCACATTTCCATTCAGGGGAAATTCCACCTAAATACGTTTATTATGTGATATTGAATTCCCTTACCCCGTTATTCCACTCAGTTATTGCCTTAATTGTCATAGAAGAAAAGGAAACCCCTCCGTTCTCAAACAGTAACATCTCCCCGCCAGCGTTTCGATCCCATTTCAGTATTTTCGTCGGACTAAAACACTCATAAAGGCGGTCACATGAATTCTGCGATTTTTTCTATTAAGCAACTCCTTTGTTAAGCCCCCGTACACAGCCCCTCCCTATTCTTTGACTCCATCGAACCCTCTCAAGCAAGCTAAAGGTCCCACTTACAATAACCACTCCCCAACCTCCCATCTGCATATTCTCTCTCGCCCATCCCCTTTCAAATCAACCTCCACTTTAACTTTTATGGCTGTAAATTGCTTCTCTTTTCCTCCCATCCTTCTCTCGTCAATCCCCGTTGTACATCGCCTAACCGGCCGTTATGTCCCCTAAACCCCCTTTTCCATCCCTTGTATTGTTCCCCCTCAGCTCTCCAATGTTCTTTCCTCTTTTTTCCCCGTAGCTCACCCTCGATAACTCATCGCTGTTATTTTTGATCGAAAAATTTTCCCTGCAAGTTATCTTTTAAAAATCCGATGGGAAATGTAACCTCCCCAGATTTAAGGTACCCTTCTAAGAAAGTGACCTGAGATTTGTATTCATATGTTTGATTCCATCACCATCATCGTAAATGCTGGTAACAGTGACGTATGAGTATTTGAGCTAGCCAATTAGCTATTCTGACGTCCTCAGCTCGATTCCAGGAAAAATTAAAGACATTTGTGTTGGCAAATCTGGGTAAGGACTCTATATGAGATTTTATCATCAAGAAGGAAGTTATAACAATAATCTCTTGAGTATAAAACAATTAATTAACCGTAACATATTTAAATACGCATTAGGTGTTTCAGCGAACGCTAGGAGAGACTAACTGACAACTCTAACGGATTTTGAATAAACAGTTTCTTACGAGCAGCAATTAACTATGATGTTACTTCAATAATTTCTTTTTTCCTCGTTGTTTAATTCTTTTGTTTTATTTGAATTAATTCTAATGCTTACTTCTGGCACTTTAAATTCTATATCAGTTCTGCATTTATAGTATGAAAAAGAAATTAGATTATCTTTTTTTCGGGCTTGTTGCATGACGGGAGCACTCGGCTCAACAAGGCTTACAAATATTGGAAAACATAGACTCTACCGAAGAACTCGTTATAACGACAAAGAAAAGAATAAAAAACACTACCATGATATGAAGAAATTCTGCGCGGATAAAAGAAGACGAAGTTGGCAGACGAGTTATTTTATTACATAAAACCACCGACAACGATGTATCTTCGATTTACGTAACTTTAATATTTTAAAATATTTTGTATAAAATATCATAGGAGAGCTACACTTTTTAGTAAATATTCTCCTTCAATATATGTTTTTGTGGTCCATGGCAGGGATTAAACAACATTCGATGTATCTATTTACAGCGTTTTACTCCAGCTAATGCAAATTTGGCATATGCGATTTTTCTTCTGTCTTCCACGTAACTTCGAGGTATCACTTTGTTCGCGTATAAGAAACTATGGAATCATATTGTCAGGAATATTCTCTCTCATTTTAATAATGAGATCATCTACCATTTTCTCTCTCACAATTTTCTGTCGTTTTCAGTAATATCGTTGATTGACAGTCATTTATTCCTTTTTCGTTTCTTTTATATTTTCCGCGTATTTTTTAATACTTGTATTATTAATTTTTTCTTGAATAATGACCATATCTTGCGGACTACATTTTGCCCAAATGGGTTTTGATTCAGAGCATTGATAATTATTTTTCTATGCTCTTCTGCTCGCAGTTTTCCCGAAGATTGGATACGAAAATCGGTAGCTCTGGTGAGATTCTTTGCAGCTTCAGTCGTAGAAATATTTTGCCATGATAAATAAATGGGAGCTTTAAGAGTTACAAATATAATAGACCACGTAAACTGCTTCTTGTAGCGGAAAACATTTACAGCCTGTTAAATCTCCCTCCATAGTACCACGCCCTCACAACATTTCCTCAGAGTTTTTATAGAAAAAGAGTAAAATCCTCCGCTACAGCACTCTATTTCTCTTGTTATCTCATTCCTATCGTTTTTCCATTACATACGTTCTCTACCTTCAATTTTTATCCCTCCAGCTCCCGATCCCATGGTCGTGTACAACCAATCTCTTGAAAATGGAGCGAGTTCCTTTTACCTAAACCAGCGTCGTAAGCATCTTGGGGACCCCTCCAATAGCCGTTTTCTTACATTATTCCTCAGTTTCTCCCTCCATATTTTTCTCTTTCTCCAGATATCATCTCGGTCGTTGCCCCTCCGATGGATTTGTGGCACAACTCTCCCTTCTCTAAATTAAACCTGAGAATTTCCGCTCCCTTGCCACGGCTTCTACTTTCCTCGGGATATGACCATGAGTTACTACAATACGAATCACTCGGCAGGATAAGTAGCGCTACGGACATAATATTTCATACTTTAAATGAAATACGTCGGGATAATTTAGTTTATTACAAGAAACATCTACCAAGTAACAGATCAGAATGCTCTTTAACTGCAATGAAATTACTCTACAACTGCACAATTTTCGGCTCAAGTACTTGTTTATCTATACTTAAGCGCAAGTACAACATTGACTGGATATCAGTTTTCGCAGCATTCAATAAGGTGAAACAAAGTTGAATGCCATTTCACAGCACCACTCATAGCGCTGTAGCTTTCATATTATCACAGTCATGAGCAAGATTAAGATGCAAGTAAATGTAAGATATGTTTTTCTCTATTTATACTCGATAAGAAATGGATTTACATTTTGCTATTGTATGAAATTTTTACCAATTTTACCGGGGTACAATGTTACACAGTATCATCTTGTTAAACAGAACAATTAATTATGGTTAGTTAGGGGTGCGTAGTCAGGGATACAGGTGCTAGGCATAGGTACGCATGATTCAGATGTTCACCAATAATTGGCAAACAAGCCCTCACATACTTTCTCCACCAACTGGCAGATGGTGCGGGTGTATGTACTTTTCATAATTCGCGTTTACTTTTCCAAATAATGAATAAAATACTCACAATGGACATTTTCCCTGTACTTTTACGTATTTATATTTTCTTTCCGATTTCCCGTTGAAATTCAACGGGCTTCGACACCAGAGCATAATAATCTGCATATGTATATATAAATTGGCATACACTATTACTTACTGCTCAGAATTATTTGTGATGCAAATTATGTAGTTCAATATACTCTGACCAAATGTTATGGTATTTTAATTTAAATAAAATCTTTCTTTCTGAATTTGAATGAATTCCTTTTCTTATTAGTCATTAACGCGGTATAAAGTAAGCAATATGTCCTAATAATCTGTTTGATTTAATGCTCACATTGGCTGATATCTTTCCGATGGGGATAAGGGAGCGGCTTCTTTCCCCAAATAAAATCTCCTCACGCCCCTCTTCAATTCGCTTTTTACGCTCTTTGCTCTCCCCTTCCTCATCGCTATCTCCCAATCTCTTTTTTCTCTGACCTCTGCGAGGTTGTTTGTACCCTTCCCCAGGCTCTCTTACTCCACGCGGCGTTATGGGATCTCATCCCTTCTGATGAATTGTTCCTCACAACTCATTCAGGATCAATGGGGCTATTGAATTTCTATTGGGATATCCTTATCTGTTAAAAGCGAGTGTTGGCCGGCTCGGCCCACGTCCGTCGCTTATCTCTTGGAAGTGTGTCGAACGATTTGGGCTCTTCATATGGATGGCGGTTTCGTTGCCCGCAAAAGAAGCGAGGGCCTTGAGAAGGATTTTGATTTTCAATGAGCCAGGGAGATTTATCAGTTTCGTACAGAAAGTGAGAGCCGATAAGAAGTTGTTTACTCATACGGTTTGCTCCAAAATGCCAACGAAAGAATCGATTGGTTGCTACTCTGATGATTCCATGTTAATCTGATATAACATCGAACAATGAGACGTATCAACATCTTTCTACGATGAATGCATTAAGAGCGATGATTGATGGCTCTCGGAATTGCAATTCAAAAACGTTCAATGGCTGACGTTAGGAATGGAAATTTTTTGTCAATTTTTGTGATAAATTTGACGTGTATTGAATACAAATTCCGAATCTGAAGTAAATAAAAACATTTAGGGCTAAAAGTTGCTACGGTTTTTCGTAATGAAAACGCCTTAAGCGGAGGGGGGTTGAGTTTTAGATTGTTCCCAGAGAAATCAAAATCTGGCTTGAAAATAAATGTATCACTCCTTTTCAGAATTTTCTCTGACTCCCATCGATCTGAATGAAGTTAGTTCTTTAGTGCGTGTGATTTCGTGGAGAAGGGAAAGGTAAATGATGAGGCACAGGAAGTCGTGCGGCTGAAATCCCAAGGATAGATAGGTGTGGAAAATAGCGACATAACTGGGACTTGAATCCAGCTCTCCCGTCAGAATAGTTCGATTGTTAGAATACCTGCCCGGGAAGTGGGAGACCTGGGTTCAAGTCCCGTTCACTTGGCTCTTTTCTTCACTCCTGTTTATTCCAGGTAATTTCATTGAGTTATCACTGTGTTTCGTCGTTTAGTATTTTTAGGATTATGTAGTATCGAAGAAATTACACGTGCTTGAGCATTAAACTTTCGAGTACATCCTATTTTAGAAAAGTGTAATTTTTATTTCCTTTCATTCCCTTCATGTGTGTGTCATAGTCGTACATAAAATATATTGTGAATTTAGAGTAAGAGAAAAATAGTTTCTAAAGTATTAAGAAACGATTACGATTGATTCATTTATATATTTACAGTATAACTATACAAAACAGTATAAGTATATCATGGTTTTAATCCAGCTCCCCAATTCTAGGCAAATTTTCTAATGTGTATACTTCGTTTTGTAAAGAATTATTGAATGTATCTTTATGTATAAGGGTTTCCTCTTCATTGTCAATTCAGTCTAGCGATGTCAGCATGCATTCGAATTCTTCTTGTGCTTCTTCCGTTGTTACGTACCCCTTCGCTTTGTTTCGATTGGATTGATCTTCAATTCAGTTTGCAGACTGTTCTCTCGAGCCCTAACGATGATCCGACGAGATAGTGGGCCATCATACACAAGTTTGCCTCGCTAGGCATAAATCGTGCCTTGAGCCAAGTGGAGGGAAGTTTTCCTTTCCTCGGATATTGTCAGCTTGAAATGGGAGAAACGAAAAGTCGACAGCCGAACCCAAGGAAACATATATATAGATGGGAAATGGGACTGGCAAGATTTCCTTCCCAACTCGACACCATGTAGTGCCATTTCTTGATGTATTCAATATCGTCTTTCTCTCACCAACAACTTCAACCTCAAAAATGATCACGACTCACGTACCCTTAAATAAAAGTTTTATCACTGGGGATATTGTTATAGCTCTAGTAGAAAAGAATACGCTGGATTTCAAACATAAGTGATCCTGCGTGAATCATAAAGTTTGCTTTTCAGTACAGAATCTGAATTCAGGAACACCTTCCTTCACAATGTAAGAGTTATGAGGAAGAATTTGCACCTTTTTTTGAACAATATTCCATGAAATAGACCACGTTGTCTATTTGAACTTTAGAGATTCATTTTTCAATTTAATCTTTTTATCTCAATTGAATCTGTTTAGATATCGGTTTTCTCGCATCTCATTCCAACCTACAATCAGCTAATTTTCCTAAGAATACCGAATAATTATTTTCTAGTCATGCGTTTTTCGTTTCTAATAAATTATTTTCTATCCAAACGCAGACCTTATTTTCGAATTTGCGCGTGGCGTACAGTCTGTCTTTCCTTCAAAGGGTACTTATTTACCAAGACTTCTTTACAGGCACTCGATTTAGCATTTTAATTTGATAGAGGAACACTGCCAATTAACATATAGTGCGATTTAACCAGCGAGAAATAGTACTTAAATTAATTATTGAGTTATTTTAAATACTATTTTAACTATTAACTTAAAATATTTTAGGAAGTTTAAAAACGATTCTTAAGAGACAAGTTTTACTAAAGTATATTATTATTGTTAATGAAAAAATAAGATTCTATAACTCAAAGTTTTAAATTACGGACAGAATAGACAATTACGCTTGAATTAGATGTACGAGAGTTCTGGGTAACGAGGAATTACATTTTGAATGGTTAGAGTTGCTTCAGAATTGGGATCGCGAAGACATATTGTTATTGGTTGTTCTTGTGCTAGTATTTGTTCCCGTTCAGGAGCAATTATAATGAAATCAATGCATTAGTATCTAAACTAAAAATCTTCTTCCCCTCTGAAGACGGAGAAAGAATTTTTATGGCAACATATGATATTTTAGGATTCTTTTCTTTCTCTTGGATTAGTTATAAGACGTTACACTTTCCTTACATTCTATGAACACATTACTGGGTTCGAAACTGTATATGCTTATATTTCATTACACTGGATTTGCATATAAAATAATCCTTGCCACAAAAATTGATTGCATTTCGGCAAACAGGTCTGTCATTTTTGTAGCAAGAGAAAGGAAATGAATAAATGTAATAAAAGAATCACTGATGCAGGTCAGCACTGAGATTTACAGGACTCAGTACCTCATTGATAATCTTTACGTTACATTAATCGCATCTTTCAAAAGAAATGATTCAGCTTCGTTGTTTGTCAACAGTGTTCTATTCCATAAGGATTTTAGCGAACCTTCGCCACGATTGATAGCTTCCGCTAGATGAATTACTATCTGGTCCCTGAAATCTCCAGGGCATTGATTTAGCATTACTAAACATATCCCTTCCGTTAGAGAGGATCTTTTGTTTGCCCTTGATACACGTTTGCTGAGGAAAAGGATTCCCAGCTGTCTCTTTCGCTCATCTCCCTTATCAACGGGGATTAAAAGGGTACACAATATATCAATTTCCGTTTCCAATGACAAAGTCTAACATTCCAGTTATTTCCATGCAACAGATGAGTTGGTGCACGGCGCTCATCCATCATTGAAGATACGATCAAATTGGTTCCCAAGCCCCGCACTCTCTATCTTCATTTGACAACTTCATCTTTTGCTCGAGGACAGGGATGGATCTGCCAGCTTGGGAGGATTTTCGAAACTTTGCATCCCTGCTAGAAACGTGCAGATTTTTCACCCATCCCTCTTTCCTAGGAATAAGTAGAAGTATCCATGCGGAGAGTCCTAGATACGAGGTTCTGAGTAAATCTGGAAAAAACGATTTGATCTAAAGCCTGATTAGCAACAAAAACCCATACAATTATTGTGTCCCCACGATCATTAGTGTCAGAAAAGCAAGAGTAACCCGTGGCATCTCTATTATTATCAACTGCTCCGGCTAAATGATAGTTTTGCCAAATGAATTAGGTGTAGTTGAAATAGAGATCATATTACCATGGTTAAAATTAATATTTTTTATGATTTATGTAAGATTTAACCTTACAACCTCTTACAACATAATTCGATATATATTTCATGTCCACCAAAATTATTGCACAATAGCAGGGCAACTATTTGTTGTTCTACAAATAGCAACTATTTGTATTTCACACGCCGAAAGGCGGCTTTCAGGGTACTAATGTAGATGTATTTTTTACGGCTTTTACCTGCTATTGTATCAGTCCATTTAGTAAATGAAATCTGGAGACATTTTGTTAGTTATTTTGTTGAAAATATATTCAAACAATGCTAAAGGATTGAAATATTTAATAGTGATAAATACTAACAGCAAATAGCGGTATATTGATCTCTGAACTTATAAATGCTTAAAATACTTATTCCCAGTGATAAAAGCATAATGTGACACCAAATAATTTGCAACTGGAAACTACCTGTTGGTTAATAAATTTTATTGTAGGTAAAGTGCGAAAGCAAAAATTTACTTTCATTATGGCATTATTACATTGTTAGCATTATTACTATAATCATACCAACAAAAGTTGAACTTCAGCGAAGTTTGATGATACAGATTGAGTCGTTTCTAGAGATAATCTGGAATAATTAAGCGCTGAAGTCAATTGTCTGCGCTGTATAATAAATCGATGGTTCAATTTTTAGGCTTTAATTATCGTTCGCTAAAGATTATTCTCTAAAAGTGAAGTGCTTTTAAAGAAAAAGTATTCATGGAGTCACCTTAACGTCGCTTTAGACTAAAGCGGATCGAAACTATCGAATAATTTCCTCCGTAGCGGTTCATCGTTATCGCGCTTTTTCTCCCCGACTCCAAGCGGAGAATAGTTCACCCTTAGCACTGTTTTCAACCCTTTCAGTAAACTCGAGAACTTTCCATTAGATTTGGTGGCGATGCAGCTTTAACGCGATCTCCTTAACTTTCTGCTTGGCGCTGCATAAACATTTCTTCCTCCAATTCCGCTAATTCGACTCCCGGCTCCGTTATCTCGACCCCCACGAGCTTGGCCCGATTGCGCCCGATACAAAAGCCGCAAAACAACGTGAAAATAAGCGAGATCGTGACCCAACTCCGAGGAGCAATATCTCCGCACAAAAAAACACCTCGGTAATGAGCAAACTCGAAAAAATTTCGGGTTATCTCCATACTTTTGTATTCCTCTCTGAATGCATCTTTCGGAGACGGCGTTTCTTCGTGGTGTTTTATTTCTCCCGACAGATTTGAGAAGAGAGATAAGAATTAAAATGGGTGAGAAATCAGCCTCGGTTGGTGAAGAGATAGGAGATAGCCAGTTCTTAAGCCCTCTTCATCGTTTTCTGGGGAAAATCTTTTCATCCCCAGTTTCTCCTCCTTCCCCAGTCCCCATTTCCCGTAACCGCAGAACTCCCGGCCCACGCGGAAGAAGACTTTTTTCTCACTCTCTGCAAGGGGTCGAGAGTACTATCAAACCAACTCTCTACCTCCTCTCTTTCCATCTCTTTGTGACTCTTCCCTCCTCCTGCGTTACTCTCCTCGAACAGGACGGAAAAGGTGTCGGAGGGCAGGTCCCTCTCGTATGAAATACGGAATAAATAAAGGCCCTGGTTGGAGGCTCGGTTATCACCCTTATCCCTCCCATTTCGGATGTCCAGTGCAGGCGCCTTTTCTTCACCTACTCTTCGAAGGAGGGTCTCCGCCCATGCACAACATACCTCATTCGAGCCTTTCCACTTTTCTTCTTCTACTTCTCCATTGCGCGAAGAGGTTTACAACACACACAAGATTTACTCCTCCTCCGTTCGAGGACCATACTTCATTTTCTTCGCCCTCCTCTCTATATCTTTCGGATTTTCTCCCCTTTTCATATACCTAACGCTCGAGTCCTTTCAATTTCCTTTATGCACCGCAATGGTGTCAGAGGATTTCCTTCCGCGCATTACCATTTTTACGTTTACTGTGTTTTTGCGCGGGGTATTCCTTTCTAAATTATTTTCCAGTTTGTTTTACGGACGTGTTCCAAGGGCTTTCTGTGCCGTATTTGTTTACGAGGATCTCGAACGCACTAGAGCGAAAGTTATGTGCACGAAATAGGCGATACATTTCTCTTCATAAGATTTAGGCTAATTTTGAAAGACGAAAGGATTTTCTTTGCTCCTTTATGCTCGCTTATTCCAGGAAAATAGTAATAAATATGATTTTTACGTGCGATCCTCCTCCATATTCTTGCCGATGAACTCCGTTGGTTGACTTACTCTCATTGAAAGGATGATTAACATTTCAGCATTGATTTCATTTCTAGCTTATCACTTTTAGGAATTTTAAATATATCTATCGTTTATAATCCTTAAAAGTCTATATATTTAAACTATATATATATTATTTCATTAAAATATCGAAAGCTAAAATTCTTAACTCGATGATTCCATTGTTTTCAATCAATGCGACAAAGCGGATCAACGATAGGTTTAGAGAATCATTATTCTGGGTCACTTGCAAATTGAAATGATGAAATGAGCAACTAGACGTGGGTATAAATGAAAAAAAATTACTGCAGAACGTGAAACTAACTAACTTTAAATAAAATGTTCCAAGTTTGTACATGGAAAAATTAAAATTCCATTCCTAAAGAAATAGACCACTTCAACAGTTAAACTTTCATGCAAACAACTTATGTTGTAAGGGGCGAAAGTTCTTTTTTTCAGCGGACGACGGAATTTTGAACCTTAAGGAGATGCAAAACTTAAATATGCAGTTGCTGATTCTTCGTATAGCTACAGATACGTAGAAATGTTAACCTTGCAGAATCATGCTGCATTTCAACGAGTTATGAAAATTAATTCCCAAAATATTGACTTATCCAGAAATGTTACTTTCCATAGGGCCACGACTCTTCAAGATTTAATTATCAGCAGGTACCAAGTTGTAATAATGTTGGTGTAGTATTTTATTGCGGCTGATTATAAGAAATTCTTTCTGAATGACTGGACTGGATTTTTTCCTCTTTATAAGCAATCCGTAACACGGGAGACCGAATCTTTCGTAATGATTCGTTTTTACCACCATTCTATGTTCATCGATAATTTATATTTCCTTTGTCCTTCAGCCCCACGTTTCCCCATTACTCTACTTTATACCTCATTCTCTCCTGCCTTACCTTCTCGCACTCCCTCTGCAGTCCCAAAAAAACATCGCTCCAACTTTGCGGATAGGAGTCTAACATATATTCCACACGCCCCCCTCCCGTAGGGGTGAATGGAAGCCCTCAACGTCCTGTCCTTTTTTCTCCCTTTGCCAGAAATTCAGGAAATGTGTGCGGCAAGGGCCTGGGTTTGACGCCTGCAGAAATGGGGCTATCTTTGCCGAAAAAAAAAAGTTAAAGAAGAAAGGAAATCGCTTTTATTTTTCTCCACCTCTCTCTCTCTTTCTCCCGCTTCCTTCACCTCCTTTCTGACGATTTTCGCTTTTTTTCCGCTCGTAATTTTTTCCATCTCGAGCCGGTCGAGTTATTTCCCCCCACTTGGCCGTTCGTTCCCACCGGACTCCTCAAAGACGCCCGCTCTAACCCTGTCTCCAAAGTGTGTGGGAAACCGACTTGGTGATCCGAGGAATAGTGGAGCTCCCTATAAAGGGGGTCATGGGGTGAGGCGGACATAAAAGTGTTATGGAAGGAGTAAAACGCGGAACTAGAGCATTTTTTATGTTTAGATTAAGCCACCCCTCTCTCTCCCGTCTTGGGAAATTAAAGCGGGTTCCCGGACAGCTTTAATTTTGCCATTAGAAGTCTTTGGCGAATAAGGGACTTTTTTCCGAACATCCGATGGCTTGTGCTAAAGATCTCCATTTTTCACGAATTTGAGTTTC
The DNA here is from genome assembly GCA_000376725.2 of Ladona fulva. Classification (NCBI taxonomy): domain Eukaryota; kingdom Metazoa; phylum Arthropoda; class Insecta; order Odonata; family Libellulidae; genus Ladona; species Ladona fulva. The sequence goes on along the minus strand of KZ308334.1, from coordinate 766,420 downwards.
GCTTCCTGTCAGAGTAATGAACGTAAAAATATTTATTTAGAATTAAAACGATGTCGTAAACCCATAACGGTATGAAAAAATCATAGACGATGAATGTGGAGAAAGCAGAATGCTCTCAAGAGGTTATGAACAAATAACATTTCGCTAGAATTTAAAAAGGGGTCACTAGATTCCGAAATGAAATCCCAGAGTTAACTAAAAAAAATATTCAATGGAAGACTATGAATATTTTTCCGAATCACTACTCAAGTTTTCGCGTAACGAATAATCTCGTAACAGAAGTTAAGGATTGCTCGTTAAGCAATGAAAATTACTCTCAACAAATTCCTTGGGGCTTTAATAGAATGAATTTGGAATTCAAAAGTGAAGAACATTTATAATTTTCAGCACTGAAATACAGAAATACGAGTGTGGAACATTTCGAAGGATGTACAGAAGAATCTTGTTATGATTTATATATTCTTAATAAAACACAGGGATTGGGAATCATAAAGTATAAAATTCAATAGTTAAAAATCAAGGAACTAATATTAAGAAGATGTTTAACCTAGAGTATTACAAGGAAAAGTATTCTAAAAACGGAAAAATAAAATTTCAAATTAAATGAATTCCTTTAAATTGGAAATCGAGGGCACTGTAGTTCCCTTCTTCAGGGAAGCTTGCATACTGTCAATTTTTTTATTTTGTAGAACAAAACGAAGTAACTCCAACTATATTTGTTATAGCCTATTCAGTTTTTGTAATTGTTTTCGATGGAAATAGTAAATGTTTGTTCATTTAAATAAAAGTACACTGTACAGTGACAAAATATGTTATAAGAGAAGTATATCATCATCTTTGCGAAGATAGACTCATTTTAATTCAACTATTATTTGAATATAGTTCTTTTTTCTGTGGCTACTTTGGTTCTACATCTTCGGCATTGGGAACGATAAAAAAGCTTCGCATTAGGTGATCATGGCGGCTGTTAGATCCCTGCATTTAATTATCTAAGGAGCTCTTCCAGATTCATTTGACTCGTAATTAATCGACCGCTGCCGCTTTGTTCAAGAGGAAAGTGAGATCGACCTTAATACGAAGCAAGAAATGAAGGAATTCCCCAGGCGAGTTGGAGAGTCTAGAATATATAGAGTTTTCGCATATATCAGGTAAATTGCTATGCAAAGGCAATTGGACCCGGCGTCACTCACTCCACGGACACTCTAATTAGTTTCCATTGTATGCCGGGAGGTTTTCCCGCGAGGGAAATTTATCTCCTTGCCTGGCGCATGCGCAGTACTCACTTCCTGTTCTGATGTATCAAAAAGGAAAACTCAGCGCTCTTCCAAAGCTCGTTTCTCAATCTTCAGCATGCATAATCGTTTATCTTAATTTACTCTGGTTTTTCAATTTGTTTCTCTCTTGATTGCAAAAGCACAACAGCGCTGCATTTGCAAAGTGAAAAGATTAAAAAGAATGACATTTTTTTCAGCGGAGACATTTCATTATTAAGGTGGTGAAACGATGGCGAACTCTCATTCCGGTGTAATCTCATTTTTACTCTATTCTGCCTTCATTTTTGAAAAAAAGTTGATTTTTATAAGAATAACGTTGTGCTTTAACTTAATAAAGAAAATCCCGCGAGTTTCAGAACTCATACGTAACCCACTTATTACTTCATGCGGCCCAGAGGAATCCGAATTGCATTCGGATTCCTCGAAAGTTGGTTTAAATTAAGCTGGTTTCAGAATGTCCACGGAGGGCGTCTTTCTCTTTTAACGAAAGGACGTAGCAAGAGAATGTTATGCCTAATTAGATTGACCAAGTCACGTAAAGGCACGGCATCCAACATTTTGACTCAGGCACACTCTTCAGGGACGGAGGAAATTTTTCACGTGGAACAGTGTTCAGGATACCCTTTGAGTTATTGAATCGAGAAAATAGTTCCGAATTATATGAATTTGTTAAAACTTTATAATATCTTCTGATTTCTTCCAGTGAGTAAAGGATTCCACAATGCTGCGACCAAATGGACTAGCATCTTGTTTTCTAGCTATATATTGAAGAATGAGAATAATAAATTATATACCAAAGCATGTACGATGTATTTTTGAATCTAAGATGCACCCAAGTTCTGGAAATCATGAAGGTGAAACAAATACTGAAGCATTCGTAAGACGCATGCTACCAACAAACTGTAAATGAAAATGCGAGCGCAATTGATTGTTAACAAAAAAATCAGTAACAGTCACAAGGAAGACTGAACCGTAGTTTCAAACTTTTCAGTTAAAGTAACTTTTCTCTGCAATTGCTGCTTTACTATAATAGATTATTCAATTTTTGTAAGAATAAATTACGCGAAAGTACATATCAGATACAAGAAAGTACTTTATTTTATCATTTTGAATTGAAATTCAACAATTAAGTGCTTAAAAATCTTTGAAGTTGGTTTGAAAGTTGATATCTTTTGCTGAACTAACTCGAAGAAAACATTATAAATCGGTAGAAAGGATTTGTTACTGTTGAGAAAATTCTTAATCTTGACATATCAATACAGAAAGGTTATCATAAAATAATAAAACTATATTTTGTGTATATTTTAGGGTAATAACTCATCTCTCATGAGTTGGAAGCGTTAATTCACTTAAATATTCGACATGAGGTTGTTCAAATGCCTGAGAGCGACTCCTCAGTTTAACTAGTTTAGCGTAGTTTGAAAGCAGCGGAACTTGTGTTACAACATCCAGGCACTCTGGGTGTACTAGAGAGTTGGCCAGAATCCACACTCTTCGCAATCGTGATCTGTGAGTGGCGCCAAATCTTCAGGGAGTTGCTTGAAGTGCTGCAAATCGAGTTTAACACGTAGTGCTTTTATTATATAAGCAAAGACCGGTTTTGGAATTTCAAGAGTTAAATATTGACAGATAACAACTCCATCTACCGTAATTGCTCTGTGCGCACCGAAACTAATGGAAATGCTGTTGCTATTTCCTATTTTTTCAATTTTCTAGATGACATTTGGGAGAAAAATTTATCGTTGTGAAATGGACGAGGAAGTAGATTTATAAGACTTACTATTCTTGTTATTACTTCTGTTTAACGAAATCAGGATTGCAGTAAAATAAATTTACGACGAGATTAAAAAATATTTCGTTCATATTTTCCATTATTAAACATTTTTTCAATGTTACAATGGTACACAAATCCTACTAAATGTTACTATTGTAAAATACGTATCTGTAATATATTCGTGTCAAAATTACTGTTTCTTTTTCCATTTTAGCATAAAAATTTTATTAGCTTAGCGTCTATATTTGGACTGATAACTTTCCATTGTTATAGTTTCTATTCTTAGATTACCCTCTGTTTATAAAGTCGTCAGCTCTAAAAGCCATTCATTCTCACCAATACCCGTGATGTTGAAAATTTAGTTTGAACAAGCATTGTAACATATAATTTTCTTTTAAAATCGAAAGGAAAGGAAGCAATATTGATCTACAAAAGAAATATTTCCTTTTCTTTAGCAGTGCCGCAAAATTACGGTCGATTATCAAACCAGATATTAACAGGACATTCGTTTTAAGGAAAGAAAACTAAGGAATTTCACTACTATTTTAGAAATAGAAAAATTATCAGAATTTTTATAATGGAGTAATAACTGTTACTGAAACTTAATAACTATATTTAATTTACAAGACTTTGTTTTACGTGAAAGAGTAAAAATTTCTCTAAATTGAGTGACATAGAGTTGCAATTTCATTTTCACTTATGAAGTATTTCTTTACCATTGCCAATTTCGAAATTAATGCTATCCAAGAATATAATCGTTACGAACACATGGTCGTAAATGGAGCTCAAGGAGCATTCAGGAGCTCAAGCACATTGCAAAACGGATGAAATAACTTCGGAATTCAAAATCATGAATTATTCTCATAACGTGTTTACCCACGAGGTTTTCCCTGCCGATGTTACTGCAGGACTGATAATAACTGCCGATTGGAAACGACTCTTGTTTCGCTACCAAGCGAAGGAGATTTTCCCCTTCGCGCAGAACACCATTTTTACGTCGCCGAGCCATTCCCTTCCCTTCTGGAGATTTCTCGCATGGAGTATAATCTTTAACTAGTTCGAGTCCTCCTACTCAATGTCATCTCGCGCGGATATTGAAAGATGAAACGAAAATACCCTCCGCCTGATGGGCCCGAGTTCCGAAATGAGAAATGAGAAGAGAAAAATCGGTTACGCGCTCGCTCGCCTCTATCGATGGGCATTTTGAAATGTGCCGGTCCCAAATTCTTCTTATCCTAAAGATATTCGAAGACAGAAGCATGCAACCTGTCTAAGAACGGACGAAAAGAGAGATGGAGGGAAGTGGAAAAGGAGAGATGACTTAGGTGGTCCTCGTCTCGTCTGCAATTTCCAATCTCATACCTCGTCCCTTTAAATCATCCCGTACCTTCGCAGGCGGACCGGATTCCTCCATTTCCCTTCCATTCTACTGACGTCCTCTCCTAGATTCTGCCTCCTTTTTTATCAACGGCGAATTGATTCGCTCCAGATACCTCGATCGAGTATAAGTTTATTCCCCCTGTCGCCCGAAAGCTACTCCTACGAGGACACTTATGCAGGTGGATATCGGCGTTAATGCATAAAAATTTGATGTAGATGAAAATTGTGTCGGATTCTTTTCGCAAGAGATCAATTGAGCTCGGAATGGTTTGGCTGCGAGGTAATTTCGCTTTATTTTCTACCGGAATTTTTTTGTGAATCTGAAGTCTTGATATGAGTCATGATTCCTCCAGAGATATTGGGAAGACTCAAAAATATCTACGGTCAAATTTCTGAAATGTTCATCAAAAGTTATGTTCTATTAAGGTAACGAATAAAACACCTTATTTGGTTTATGCATCTACCACATGCCAAATCATAGCAAGCAGAACATAAATATGTGGATGTAGTTGAAAAACCGGGACAACTGGTTTGATGAATATTCGATAAATGCACGAGTACAGAACTGACGTTTAATTTCTGCGAAGAAAATAAAATTCTTTAATTAGCAAAATGTTGAGAATTGAATGTAAATATATTGGAGTAATATTTTATTATAAATTGTGACGCATTTGGCAAAGCTCCACTGACAGTACACAAGGTCCTGGATAGTAAGGACTCGCCCAATATAAAATAATATCCTAATTTTCCCGAAAACATGCAAAACGTAAACGAATTAGTATTTCTTAAACTACTAAATATCACCTTTTATATAAGTATTGGAACATCTCAATGTATAAATCTTCAAGCTATTACAATTTCAAAATGATGTAAGATTCTTCAAGTAAAAGAAAAGAAATAAGATATGAAGTAACGTGAGTGATGTAAAAGCTCTCCAAGTAGGGCATAATAAACATTTCAAAGATATACAGTTCATATTTTTTAAGGAGCTTCATCTCATAAAGTAAACATTTCTCTCTATATGCCTCATCTCATCTACATCTACATCAGAACATTCCTATGTATAAATCTGCAATTTCCTGGTAGCGCACCTCCATCAGCAGAATATTTCGGAATCCTTTCCAGCCGAGGTTCCTCCGTATTTTATGGTCCCATTTTTTCGTACTTCAGATTTCAATTTCTACTATTCCTTTTTCCTCTTCGTCACGGCAGTCCTCCCATCGCTCTTCCGAACTGCCAAATTCAATCAGCGCTTATCTTTTGCTCTCTCTCATCTTCCCGTAAGTCTGACTTAGACGGAAGATGATTTCTAGTCGCAATCTCGTCCGAATAAAGGCGATTATCTAACTGTCTGCCTTCTTTACGTCCCCTTCCGATTCTCATCGGTCAATTCCTCTCCAGCGCTATCCCCCCTTCAACGCTTTTCAACTTCTTATGTCAAATTTCCGCCCTACAACAGCTATCAATTTCGGAAAGAAGGTGAAATAAATCGGGCGATTTTTCAGTCAAAAATGGCTGCTGGAAGTTTCCGTTGCGTGCCTTGCTTTATACATTGCGAACTGATAACTGTTTGCATCGGAAGGTATTTCTGCAGGACGGTAGACGTGATCAATCGTACAAAAATCATCACGACCTTCTATATTTGATCGTAAACTTATTTTGATAAATTTTATTTCAAAAGGACTCCTGTTTAAAATTCAATCAACTACCACTCAATGATTTGATAATGACCTCGTCACTTAAGAACTACAAACGCGATCCTTTATTTGAACTATTACCATCTACAGATGATTTAACGCCAGAAAAGGAAGATTTATCCTAATGATTAAGTCAAATCTGGATTGAGTACATGCCTTTTGACATACGTCTAGAAATAAAACAACAAAATAAATGGAAAAATTTACATAACATACACCTAGAGCTAAAACAGAACGAAGTAAATGGAGAATTTCGATACAGGTCCGCAAAATTGTTTTCTCCGGTTCTTTATGTAGTAAAAATATCAACATTTCAATGTTTAGAGGAGATTTAAAGAGAATACGTGAGGAATAAAGAATAACAATCAAATCAACCGGACCAAAATCATTAAAAATAGACCATTTTCCATCCTATTTCGTAGCAACGTTTCCTCGCCGTTGATAAAAAATAAACTCATGGAGAGAAAAGTAAGTAGCGTATTTAACTATTCGGTTACGTTAAACTTATTGTTAGATTAAATATAGCACAAACATACAATATACCAAAAGCAACGATATGATACGAACGTGTTACAACGAAGTAAATATTCATTATTTTCGCTTGCATCTATTACAGTTACATATGCCGTTAAAAAGACTATTCCGTGGGTCTTTAGGGTGACACCCACTGTCAATTCTTGAGGTCACTCTCACAACTCACTCAAAGAAAGGAGAAAAATTATTGGTTGATGTTCGAATTAGAAAGGTAACGAAATTCCTCGACATTTACAAAAACGTCATCAAGGGCAAGTTTTAGAAATTTCACGTTTCTGTGATATGCTTGAAATATAAGTCAACAAATGAGAAGGTAGCAAAGAATGATAAATAAATTCACTTTGAAGAAGAATTGATAATTCGCATATTAGCGGGTAAAAAATAATTTGGTCTTTTTAACTATGCCAGGTTCTCGGGTTATACGAATTAGGTTTTGAATGCCTTTGATTTATTTGTATGAATAGAATTCCAATATTGGCCATTGATTAATGCAAGATTACTAAAGTTTTTGTATATCTAAAATATCGGTTTGATTTACCGTTTTAGGAGGAACAGTAACAATTATTATTAAGCAATTAAAGAGATGGAAACCAACAAGTAACGTGTTGCGTTAGTCAGACCTCATCTTGAGTATGCGTGTAGTGTATGGGACCCTGCCAATAAGTGTTGTATTAAAGAATTAGAAAAGGTGCAGCGAAAGGCGATACGTTTTGTAAAGAA
>KZ308334.1:726726-756876 GCA_000376725.2 Ladona fulva | reverse complement strand
ATACCCAGAGAGAATATTACGTAGAATATCTATCTTGGTCTTTCAATTTAACTATCATATTTCCTAAATCAGAATTATAATTAATGGTAACTTCGAGGGTATTCAGGACCATAGCATTCAGTGCTAAAAGATTTAATTAGCACATATTAATATCTATTAAAATAATTTAAAATTTACGAAATTCCATTATCAACAAGTTGTGAAATTCATTGGTCTTTTCTCAACTTCGTTGAATGTTGCCGAATCCCTTTGAAAATATGTAACATTTTCCACCATGTGGAAAATATACCAAGATTTGTCATTATATAATAGAGCGCATTCTTTTTCTCCTGTAACTCTTATCATTTCTATGGTTTAACTTTCTAGCGGTGTTTCCATGACATGATCACTTCCTTTTAACATTCTTAGGTGAAAATTTTATTAGATATGTATTTGAATAATATATTATAAATTTAATTTTAATGCAAAATTCATTTCAGGAACAAGGGTGAAATAATATGTATTTTTTATGCTCAGACATTCGAATAGTTCTGTTTATTGGTTGTAAGTAACAGAAGTGAGACTTAAAAGCAAATCGATTTTCTTTCCGTACTTTATATACTGGTGAAATGGAATTCATTTATTAAAGGTTTGCTGGCGTATTTTAGAGGTTACTTTCAGAGAACATGAAATACAATTCGTATTAGGAAACAAATTTTGTATTAATTAAACTCCATGTTTTTGTGGAAGCTGTTCCCTGTCTGTTAACAGTTGTACTTAGCTCACTGTCCGTTTAACCCGGCAAAACAGTTAGTTTCAAGCTGAAAAAAGTACGCTTTTCATTGAATACGTAATTAATAGATGAAACTCATCTCCATAAGCAGTAACGCTTTGAATTCTTTTTCTTTTTTGTTTAGGCGATTTTAAAGAAAATATGTAAATATGAGGACTGATGGAAATAGATGGATAGTTACTGAAAGGTTATTTTCTCTTATAGTTCATCATTATCTTAAGTTAAATAACTAAAGTATTAATGATAAAACTTAATTATAGTGTCACATTATTCTCAGCTCCAAAGCATTCTTTCTCTTTTCGTTTTCCAATATTGTTTTCGTAATTCTCTTTGTATTCTCTCTTCTCATTCCATTTCATTCTTCATCCATCTCTACATTTTCTCAGTTTTCCCAGTTCCTAAGTGGTTTTCACTCACACGTCTCCCGTACGTGCCCTTTTACGTTTAGCTCCAGGAGCAAATGTCTTTTTACAGGAGAAATTCTTTTATCGTCTGATAGCTCACTTCGTCAAACTTCTTGGCCTCCAACTTTCAATCTTTATTCCACTTCTGCCTTCTCTAGCTCCGCTTTTTTATGCTACTCCCCATCTCCGTTAGCAACCACACTCCTTAACACTTCCTTCCAAGAAAGAGTTTACCATGAAAAAGACTTTTTAGTCAGCAAGCGACCTATATTCGTCGACAGCAACGCAGCAGTTCCCGGGAAAGAGCGCTGGAAGAAAATGGACTTACTAAATATTTCTGCCGGAATTACTTTTCTCTCCTTTCGTGTTATTTGGGATAAGGTGGCGCGGAAAGTAAAAGTGCCATTGTTATGGGTTCAGCTGCCTTCTTTTAGCGCGAACTTGGGATTGAAATGTCAGATTCTTGGTGGAGTGCACGGTGGCAACTTTGTTCTTTCAAAACTTCGGATGCCATGGGAAAAGGCTTTTCTTCGGCAAAGGAAAATAAAAAATATGTTTCGACGCAAGCAAATTTTCTCTCTTGTTTGCGGCGCGCCTTGGAATTCCTTACATGAAGTTTGAAACGGCAGCAATTGAAATATTTAAGGAAACTTTAAGAAAAATGGGAATCTTAAGGCCCACGTTGTTTAGAGCTCTTAGGAGAAAACTTTGTGGGACGTTGGCGAAGTTCAGTAAAATTTAAAAATCGTTGGCAGCTATTTGCTGGTTCTCAAGTTCGACTGCCTAACACTGCAACCGCGGAAATATGTATAAACTGTGAACATTTTTCATTGTAAGGAAAAGTAAGTTACGGCGAGTTCACTTGGGAATACAGTGATAAGGGATGCAAAATTGGTTCATAAAATCATCAGCTACGTTGACGTAAAGTATAAGAGTATACTTATAAATAGATGCATAACAAGACAGTTAAAATTAATAAGTAGACATATGAAAGCGCGTTTTCAGAGGAAGATTTATTTCCGTAAGGATACAGAGTGGACTGTAAGTATTTACAGATTGCGTACTGCCGGCAGAATGACGTTTGTCCGTCGCCGTAACGAAAAACCAAAAAAGCATGAGAACGAGTCTGTATAGCAGGCCAGATCCTCTGGCCAGCAATCGTTGCCGACACCTTGCGGCAAAAGCGAAAATAAACCGAACAGCGCGTATTCGTGGAAAAATAAAATTATAGTAAAAGACCTAGAATTTCCCTCAAAAATTGTTCTATTTTTACAAACGTTCTCTTTTCACAAGAAGATGCAAACATGTACTACATCAAATTGTAGGTGGGATAGCTTGAGGCTCTAATTAAAGTAAAAATGAGCTTCCGGACGGTCAAGTTGGCAATGCGTTCGAATTCAATGAGAGTGTCCCCGGGTTCGATTCTCGGTGGACCTACGTGGGAAATGACCTCAGTTGTCGAAGCACTTTTAACAGTACTACTACTAAAGTAAAAAGTGATATGCAGTAAAAACTGTCGTATGAAAACCTTTAAATGACTCTTATTAATTTTTAGCTGTTACCTTTTATTGGATACCTAAATACTTAAGTTTTCACATTGAAAAGTGTGAAAACTTAAATACGTATTCACATGCTGGGGAAATAATAGTTCAGTTTACTACTGGAAAAACACTACGTCAGTTCTCATTAAAATATTTAAGTAGCTAATATATTGATTCAATGCTGGATAAATAGTAATAGATCATAGTTCCAATTTCATTAACCCTGGCCGTAAAATAGGAAGTGCTAACTCCAATGACCTTCTCTGAGATACATATACCATGATAAACTACCCAGTTCGCGGGTATTCAGTCCCCTTCCGCACATGAATCGCGTTCGATAAATATTTAGGGAAACAAGGTTATTTGTTATTTTATGAAGATTAGCAGTACAAAGAGAAAGTAAACTTTTGATCCTGCATTAATTATTTCATCAATCAGCGGTACGATTCGATAAAGGATATAGCTAGGGGAAGCCAACAGATTTGATGGAATCACCATTCTATCTAGCCACGTTGAAAGCTCAATTCTAAAAAATATGCGCGTACACAACAGCAATAAACATGGGAAAATTTTACTGTTTCTAGCAATAATAACTCCATTTACTTTTTACTTCCGTGACAATAAGTACACCAGAGGAAAAATGTGGGTGGAAAACAACTTCCAGACGGTAAGGATTGTAAGGTGCGGCTTCGTAATAACTGGTAGCGACTGATTTTACTCCTCTTAAGCACTTCATGAGATTCCTCACTCCGTAATCATCTCCCTCCACTGGGACGACTGGGGGAAGTTTTCTTCATATCCGACTCGTCGAATATGAGATTATATTCATTCGTTATTATCAATATTATACAGGCGCCATACTCATAAATTGTTTCATTTATTGACATTTTTATGAGTCCTATATAGGGTGGTGACGTGTCACCTGTTGCTAACTGCTTTTTATTAAAGTTAAGAAATCAAATGACATGGTTGTGAACATTAATCACATTCCTAGTCAGTAATTATTTTTGATACCCAGAGAGAATATTACGTAGAATATCTATCTTGGTCTTTCAATTTAACTATCATATTTCCTAAATCAGAATTATAATTAATGGTAACTTCGAGGGTATTCAGGACCATAGCATTCAGTGCTAAAAGATTTAATTAGCACATATTAATATCTATTAAAATAATTTAAAATTTACGAAATTCCATTATCAACAAGTTGTGAAATTCATTGGTCTTTTCTCAACTTCGTTGAATGTTGCCGAATCCCTTTGAAAATATGTAACATTTTCCACCATGTGGAAAATATACCAAGATTTGTCATTATATAATAGAGCGCATTCTTTTTCTCCTGTAACTCTTATCATTTCTATGGTTTAACTTTCTAGCGGTGTTTCCATGACATGATCACTTCCTTTTAACATTCTTAGGTGAAAATTTTATTAGATATGTATTTGAATAATATATTATAAATTTAATTTTAATGCAAAATTCATTTCAGGAACAAGGGTGAAATAATATGTATTTTTTATGCTCAGACATTCGAATAGTTCTGTTTATTGGTTGTAAGTAACAGAAGTGAGACTTAAAAGCAAATCGATTTTCTTTCCGTACTTTATATACTGGTGAAATGGAATTCATTTATTAAAGGTTTGCTGGCGTATTTTAGAGGTTACTTTCAGAGAACATGAAATACAATTCGTATTAGGAAACAAATTTTGTATTAATTAAACTCCATGTTTTTGTGGAAGCTGTTCCCTGTCTGTTAACAGTTGTACTTAGCTCACTGTCCGTTTAACCCGGCAAAACAGTTAGTTTCAAGCTGAAAAAAGTACGCTTTTCATTGAATACGTAATTAATAGATGAAACTCATCTCCATAAGCAGTAACGCTTTGAATTCTTTTTCTTTTTTGTTTAGGCGATTTTAAAGAAAATATGTAAATATGAGGACTGATGGAAATAGATGGATAGTTACTGAAAGGTTATTTTCTCTTATAGTTCATCATTATCTTAAGTTAAATAACTAAAGTATTAATGATAAAACTTAATTATAGTGTCACATTATTCTCAGCTCCAAAGCATTCTTTCTCTTTTCGTTTTCCAATATTGTTTTCGTAATTCTCTTTGTATTCTCTCTTCTCATTCCATTTCATTCTTCATCCATCTCTACATTTTCTCAGTTTTCCCAGTTCCTAAGTGGTTTTCACTCACACGTCTCCCGTACGTGCCCTTTTACGTTTAGCTCCAGGAGCAAATGTCTTTTTACAGGAGAAATTCTTTTATCGTCTGATAGCTCACTTCGTCAAACTTCTTGGCCTCCAACTTTCAATCTTTATTCCACTTCTGCCTTCTCTAGCTCCGCTTTTTTATGCTACTCCCCATCTCCGTTAGCAACCACACTCCTTAACACTTCCTTCCAAGAAAGAGTTTACCATGAAAAAGACTTTTTAGTCAGCAAGCGACCTATATTCGTCGACAGCAACGCAGCAGTTCCCGGGAAAGAGCGCTGGAAGAAAATGGACTTACTAAATATTTCTGCCGGAATTACTTTTCTCTCCTTTCGTGTTATTTGGGATAAGGTGGCGCGGAAAGTAAAAGTGCCATTGTTATGGGTTCAGCTGCCTTCTTTTAGCGCGAACTTGGGATTGAAATGTCAGATTCTTGGTGGAGTGCACGGTGGCAACTTTGTTCTTTCAAAACTTCGGATGCCATGGGAAAAGGCTTTTCTTCGGCAAAGGAAAATAAAAAATATGTTTCGACGCAAGCAAATTTTCTCTCTTGTTTGCGGCGCGCCTTGGAATTCCTTACATGAAGTTTGAAACGGTAGCAATTGAAATATTTAAGGAAACTTTAAGAAAAATGGGAATCTTAAGGCCCACGTTGTTTAGAGCTCTTAGGAGAAAACTTTGTGGGACGTTGGCGAAGTTCAGTAAAATTTAAAAATCGTTGGCAGCTATTTGCTGGTTCTCAAGTTCGACTGCCTGAAACTGCAACCGCGGAAATATGTATAAACTGTGAACATTTTTCATTGTAAGGAAAAGTAAGTTACGGCGAGTTCACTTGGGAATACAGTGATAAGGGATGCAAAATTGGTTCATAAAATCATCAGCTACGTTGACGTAAAGTATAAGAGTATACTTATAAATAGATGCATAACAAGACAGTTAAAATTAATAAGTAGACATATGAAAGCGCGTTTTCAGAGGAAGATTTATTTCCGTAAGGATACAGAGTGGACTGTAAGTATTTACAGATTGCGTACTGCCGGCAGAATGACGTTTGTCCGTCGCCGTAACGAAAAACCAAAAAAGCATGAGAACGAGTCTGTATAGCAGGCCAGATCCTCTGGCCAGCAATCGTTGCCGACACCTTGCGGCAAAAGCGAAAATAAACCGAACAGCGCGTATTCGTGGAAAAATAAAATTATAGTAAAAGACCTAGAATTTCCCTCAAAAATTGTTCTATTTTTACAAACGTTCTCTTTTCACAAGAAGATGCAAACATGTACTACATCAAACACGACAGTTAAAATTAATAAGCAGAGATATGAAGGCGCGTATCCGTGGAAAAATAAAATGATAGTAAAAGACCTAGCATTTCCCTCAAAAATTGTTCTATTTTTACAAACGTTCTCTTTTCACAAGAAGATGCAAACATGTACTACATCAAATTGTAGGTGGGATAGCTTGAGGCTCTAATTAAAGTAAAAATGAGCTTCCGGACGGTCAAGTTGGCAATGCGTTCGAATTCAATGAGAGTGTCCCCGGGTTCGATTCTCGGTGGACCTACGTGGGAAATGACCTCAGTTGTCGAAGCACTTTTAACAGTACTACTACTAAAGTAAAAAGTGATATGCAGTAAAAACTGTCGTATGAAAACCTTTAAATAAGTCTTATTAATTTTTAGCTGTTACCTTTTATTGGATACCTAAATACTTAAGTTTTCACATTGAAAAGTGTGAAAACTTAAATACGTATTCACATGCTGGGGAAATAATAGTTCAGTTTACTACTGGAAAAACACTACGTCAGTTCTCATTAAAATATTTAAGTAGCTAATATATTGATTCAATGCTGGATAAATAGTAATAGATCATAGTTCCAATTTCATTAACCCTGGCCGTAAAATAGGAAGTGCTAACTCCAATGACCTTCTCTGAGATACATATACCATGATAAACTACCCAGTTCGCGGGTATTCAGTTCCCTTCCGCACATGAATCGCGTTCGATAAATATTTAGGGAAACAAGGTTATTTGTTATTTTATGAAGATTAGCAGTACAAAGAGAAAGTAAACTTTTGATCCTGCATTAATTATTTCATCAATCAGCGGTACGATTCGATAAAGGATATAGCTAGGGGAAGCCAACAGATTTGATGGAATCACCATTCTATCTAGCCACGTTGAAAGCTCAATTCTAAAAAATATGCGCGTACACAACAGCAATAAACATGGGAAAATTTTACTGTTTCTAGCAATAATAACTCCATTTACTTTTTACTTCCGTGACAATGAGTACACCAGAGGAAAAATGTGGGTGGAAAACAACTTCCAGACAGTAAGGATTGTAAGGTGCGGCTTCGTAATAACTGGTAGCGACTGATTTTCCTCCTCTTAAGCACTTCATGAGATTCCTCACTCCGTAATCATCTCCCTCCACTGGGACGACTGGGGGAAGTTTTCTTCATATCCGACTCGTCGAATATGAGATTTCCTCCGCTCCATCTTTCACTCCATCCCCAAAGGTTCTCATTTCGCTCAGTCGACCGAACGCTGCTATCCTGACCTCGAACTGAGAGGAAGCTAAAGAAAAATATATGCCCTCCGGCTTTGTACCCAAGTTTGCGAATTAACGCTAGCATCAACCCCCCATTCTCCCCTCGAGCTTTCTTCAATTCGGTTGCTTCCTCGTGCACTTTAAGTAAAACCGAATGATTTGTTTAATGAAATTTGTTTTTTTTTCCTAAAGAGTCGGTAACCCCGGAACTGATATTTATTATCAATAGGGGTACCTATATTCCTTTGAATATTATGTTTTTTTGTTATATCNACCATTATTAATATTATTTTTAAAATTTTTAAGTAATATAGGATTCCTTCACTGGAACAGGAAGCGTGGAGGTGAATGGAATATCTCGCAATGATATGCAATTATCTTCCGAGGGTATCTGGAGAGGTTATCCGGAGATGAAAGAGGGAATTCCGATCAGATCAAGCATCGTGCCGTTTATATAGCACTCTCCTCATATATAGGAATGAATCGTTGAATTTTCGCAATCTCCTCACATTGGAAGGTTACCGGGAAATCATTACGATAATCTGCCCGCAGACCTGAGGATTTTATTTATTTTATATTTATGAAGCCAATCCACGCTTTCAATCCATGGAACCAGTCGGAAAGAATTTTAATTAAATTAAGATTTGAATGTTTACCAAGGCTTCCAATATCTGATACAACTCGGATATCGAAGCATAAACCGGCGGATTTTCGCTTTTTGAACTACGAGAACAGTGAATAGTTACCGCTTGTTGTACGTGCGTATGCATTTCAAAGCATGGATCTAATATTTGAAATCGCTACATGTACGTACGTATGTTTGATTTGCTATCAATATTTTTTGGTACATGAAAATATCTATTTGAAGAGGCAAAGAAAGATTAAACAAATACTATTAACATTTACTTCTATTTACAATCTCAACTATTTCTAACAATTATGTTTACAAATACAATTTACGTATTTACTCATTTACTCATCATTATGATAAAGATGTAATGGACAACTTATCAAATATAATATTCATATTAAATAGTTATACGTCCCTTCTTAAGACGCGCAAATAATATGACATTTAATTAATTAATTTTAATGTAGTCCCCTCTGAATTCTGAGACGATGAGAAAAATTTTAGATTAAGAAAATCTGCAGAAGAGGATAGAAAAAACTATCTACCAAAAAAAATCGGAATAAATGTGTTAATTAACCACTTAAAGATTTCGGCTGTTTCAAAATACGGCGACGGTCTTTGTTCGAGTCGGAGCCAACGTATTTCTCTGACTTTTGTTAACAGTCATTAAACATTAAAGGGACGAAATCGTTGTGCACGCAGGATATTTGACCTAACTGCATCAGAGTCAGGCGACATAGACGAATAAGTTGTGATCAAGTAGTAATTCGACCCATTGGACGGGAAGGGAAGATCGGGAATTAGATTTGTCTGCAGGAGATTGGCAAATGCGTCGTAGTTTTTATCGGCGAAAGAGGGTAAATAACTTTTGAATTTGTTTCGACCAATAATTGGAATGCGAACGTCCTTCGATGAATGCCCAGTCAATTAAGCGAGTAAACAGCCGTGAATAATTGGTTCACAACGGGCAGTTTTGTTTGAAGCCCCAACTCTCCACCCCTCTACGTTTTCCCCAGGTGGAATCTATGCTGACAACATACACACTCGTTGCTTCCAGGAAACGCTGGCCGCAAAAACAGTACTGCGAAAATAATATGCCATCATGGATGCATTTCTTTAAAACTAATGTAAAAACAGCATGAGGTCATTCAGAGGGGAATTTAGAGGAGAGAGATGAAATCGTAACCTGAAGGTAAACGTTTCTTCCGTATACTTATGTAATTTATTCACGCACATAAACATCTATGTATCAGAATGTGTTATAGTTTCCGATGTTTAAATAGGAACTCACTGAATTTTTCCAGTTTTCCTACAAGTATTTGTCAATAGATCGAGTATATTTAACAAAATAATCGCGCTTCGTTCAAATTTAAATGCATCCACGATATATGTGCCGGCTTTGTTGTTTTTCAAATTGATGATTAATTAATTTCACGCATATGCTTGTCAAAACGAAACGGCTGAGGGGGATTAGCTATCGCAATAAACATATTGTGCATAATTGACGTTTTTACCATGCGGAACTGCAGAACGAGTTACGGACGGATTCAAATTAAAAAGAGGCATTATGCCTGCCTTTTAATAAAAACGGGATCATTGGCGCGTCATGAAAAAACACTCCAGTGCAGGTCAGGCAAAAACTCATTTTTGAGATACCCCATTTGAGGTATGTTCGGCGACATTTGGAATTTTTACTTTAATATGCGTGTGGTTCAGAACTTTTTCATTATGAATCAATAGTTTTCATAAATAACGGATGATTTAAAAGTAGATATTTTAGAAGGGAAAAAGCTAATGCTCTTAAATTATGTGATGTAATGATAAAAAAATCGCAAATTGCTCATAGTGGGAGGAGCAAGAACGTGATTTTTAAGAATTTATGATGTATGTAATTTTATAAATTTTTAAGGAAGCTTAGTCTTAAGTTCCGGAAATCATTTTCTATGCCTCTCATATATTATCCAACAACAAGGAGAACATAACCTGAATGATTAAAAGAATATTTGATGATGAGTCTCCGATTCTTAAAAATATATTCATAAAAATGAGCACACGATACTTCACGGTTACTGTTTCCATTACCTGAATTGATTTGAGATGATAAAATGACCAATTCTCGTTCTTGGTACCATATAACGAGCTACTTTTTAAACCTTTCTGGAATAATTTTTTTAAAGAATTTCATTTATGAATTCTGAGTTATTCAAGGGCAAAATTCTTATCAGCTACCTTCCACTATTTGATTTAAAACCAATTCTCGCATTTTAGCAACCAAGGATAAAGAAAACTCAGTGAAATACAAGGAAACTTAGGTGATTTGAATAGTTTATTTGGTGTAAAATATATTATCCCATATGATTATTTGGCGATGGCTTCAATTCGGTTGAAATTTTGTTTGTTTTGTGATAAATGCAATAAAAAAACAAACATTACAAAATTGTACACGAAACACTTCGGGTTTTAGAAACAGTTTCCTTCAGAGTCCAATTTAGAGTGGAGTTATTATCGCAAATGAACGTTATATCTGAGAGCAAAGGAATAGGCGCTTCAAGGTCACTTACGATTAGCGACCCCCACAACCGACCAGAACTATAAGCTCCTCCCACTTACACCCTATTTGGGTATTCTACATGTTTTCTTTGTCTCCAGAGTTTTATTAGGGAATCTGCTGAATTTTGACACATTTTTGCATGTGGGGGAAGGCAATGGACTGGTGGTGGGGAAAGGACACCTGTCCTTGAAACGCCCATTGCTTTGCTCTATAGTGATACGTCACCAGTTAAACCGAAATACCAAATACATATTTCAATATTTTGCAAAATATTCATAGAGTTATGCCTGAGCCTGTCGATCAATCTCCATTGAATAATAAGATTAATGTCAAATATCAATGAATAAAATGGGGATAGACAAGTAGGCAGCGTGTTCTACTTCAGTGAAAGCGGTCCCGGGTTCTATTCTTGTTGGGGGCCCACATGCCAAATGACCTAAGTTGTCTAAGCACTTTTAACAATTCAACTACTATTACAATGAATAAAAATAAATTTCTGACCTATACCTAGCTCAAATTACAGTAAAGAGAAAGTCACTTTAAATAGAAGACGAGTTTATTTAGCTTGGAACTTGGATACTTGCTTGGAAAGAAAACTATATGATGAATGAACTTATCCTTAAAGATAGACTACCGGCATATACTAGTTCGTAACGCGGGCTACGTGTACGAAAGGATAATGAGCTGCATGAAAAACACCCATTTAGGAGTAAATTTCACAACTAAAATGAAGTGCAGTTCGCGCAAATATTTCCAATTTCGTTTAAATTAATATTATTATTTCATTTTCACATTAACTACATTCTAGAAATACATATTTTTATTTTATAAATTGCATTGAAAATTAAAATGCACTCAGTTTTCTCATGTATGAACCATATGTAGGTTCATACATGTACGCAACTCGCACATATTTGAACAATTTTGTAATACTTTTCCACGATGATTATTTTTATCTGATTCTATCGGTAAAGGCTATTGATATACAGTAGTATCCGTTGTTTGAGCTTGGGCGTGAATCGTGAATATATTTAAGAATTCACTGGGCTTGTGTGTCAGAGGAACGCCAACGTTACAGTTTAGTATACAAGTAAGATACAATATATTTGGACGGACGTATAGAGCACATAAACTTATGAAAAGTAAAGTAGATTACAGGAGAGGACTTGTTGCCTGCCAATCCTCGGATTGAGAATATATTCAGGATAAGGCTTATGAGCGAACGTAACAGAAAAGAATCCAATAAATTCATATTATCTTAAACTTTTTCGCGTTGCAATCGACGTAGAGAGTTTTTTACGATAGTTTACATAAAGTAAAAGTTAATGAAAAAATTGTAGTAAGCTATTAACCCTCAAGCTTTGCCAATTGTTCTCCAATCATTATCGCTAAATTACGCACCATTCCTCACGTAGTTGAAACTGATTTGCAGCACGGAAGGATGTCGTGACCAAAACGATTGTTCTGCGAGAGAAGCGGAATCATTAAATTAGCCGAAGATTTCCAACAAATTAGTGTGTTAAGGTAAGCGAAATAGGCGCTCAAAAGGACGGGAGAAGTGTATCCTCAACTTCGCAGTAAAAAAGGAGTAAAAGAGCATCGCTTCGAATCTCATTAGCTGTATCACTTACCATGAGATACTGCGGACAAGTAGTTCCTAATGAGCAAGCTGGCAATTAGTAACGCAAGTGAAAGAAAACTGGAAGATGAAATGAAGAAAAATGGAGATAAAGATATTTCTTCGGCGATATAGCACAGCTGATTGCGGTACACTTTCCTCGCAAGAGTTGAAAATAAAGGGATATTATAGGAAGGAAAAAAATGTAAAAAGAAAAGGGGAAAAGGAGGGGAAAATAACCACGAGAATAATTTTTTTTTATATTCTGCATTGCAGAGTAATTTGTTATTCTGTGGGTTGGCTCAGGTGGGCTATTTTGCGAAAATAAGTCGTAGGAAAATTGGTGAGCCAAAAGGCGAGTTCAAAAGTCGTCTAAAATAAAAACAGGTCTCGGTTAACCTTCCTTGTTGACGGGTAGTATCTGAGAATAATTTAAGTTAGAGCAAAATGTTATTCAACTTTAATAGGATTTGATATAATGGTAGCTAATATTTTCTTCTTCGAAAATTTATTAGCATTTGAGAGCGGGAACGACTCCATTTGGAGCGTTCACCTTCATCCAACGCACGCTGTTGAGGAATGTTTTTTCCGGTAATTTCTTCTCCAGACCACGTGGAGCAGAATGTACCACCGCATGTCTCTCATTCCATTTCTCCTATCCACAACTTCCTCTCTCTTCCTAATGAGGTTCCATTCCAGAAATGATGGAGGGAAAGCTCGCCCGTTAAATGGAGTAATAACGCTTTTTTGATGACGGCCCTGGTCGTTTGCGCGTTTTCCTGTTAAATGCGTCGTCAGTTGCTTTTCCGATGGAAGAGGGAAGAAGTACGCTGCAGTGGAGTTACCGAATGTTAACTCTTAACGCTTGTTAATTCGTCCGCTATTGCGGGGAACGGGGGTATTCGAATTTGATACTCTCATTAATACCCCATCAAACCTTCCTCTCGATTTCGGCCTCTTTAAAGGACGTTTAAGAAGGAAACGTTCCGTTTCGTGAATCGAGTGGTGCTGCGGTAACATTTTCTGCGTCCACCCTAAAGGTTTAACATCTTTTATGCGAGATGAAATTCGCTGGAGTCTGTTATTAGATTGATTTTGGAAATTATTTCAATTGAGAGTAGACTGAAGAAGATTTAAGCTAATAGTCATTAGTTGTAAAAACATCTACAGACCAGCAGCGAGTAAAAGACAACGGTTATGGTCCCCGTAAGATCAAAATTGTTCTCTTCTGCTTACCCTTTGGTTTTAAGGTACACACCTTTATAGACAAAGTGTTTACTTCTTCCCTGACCGTAACAATTAATAGCAATGATAAATATATTAAAGAAACCTACGAAATGTACTGCGAGCAGCGTCTAAGTTTTAAAAAGAAGTTGGAAAATATTAAAATAAGAAAAAAATGGATAGTAATACTACCGAAAAATAAATTGGAAATATAAATGCACATTTGTACCAAAAAAGCAGATAGGGTACGATATAACAACAGATATAAGATAGGGATAATGAATAAGAAATAACAACATTAATGATACGTTTTGGATGTCTTTAGACAAGGAACATGAGATTCTTATTTGAAAAGAAAGGCCGTACTTCTTAGTTCATAATGACCACCTAAAAAGCATCTCTGAAAACCTATAAGCTTTAGTGAAATTAATTAATTTGGAATATTGATTGAAATGAAATCGTTTACAAAGAGGCAATTTTATTTCACCCTTGTGAGAAAAAGTAGACAAAATTCCAAAGAAAATACCGTGCTTAAAGATACGTAAAAAATACACTAAAAATTGAATAGCTCACTTATTATTTTGGTACTGGAGAAGCAGTAAGTCAGAAAAAGTCTCTTGAGAGTTAATTGCTTCTATACAGTACATCATTAAGTTTTATTTCCAATTTCTGTACACGATTATTGTGCACACCTGCAAGAGCTATTACAGCCGTTAATGGGGCTTATTATTTCACTCAAGGAGATAAATGTTGCTAAATTACTGAAAACCATTATGGAAAGCGATGTATTTCATAAAGCCGTTAAAAAATAATGGGAATAGTACTTTACGTAAAAATCTTCTTCGTCTCCCTTATTTTACTGTTAATTTACAACAGGATTTTAAAAAAACAGAGCTATTACATATACAGCTGTAAATATATTAAAATTACTTCCAAAAATCTCCTTGGTAAAAACTATAGGATTTTTTCCATGTTATCTCACATTACAATTCTCTTTTCTCTCTGAATTTACACCACTCTTAGCAACTTCATTACTCAATTTAGCCTCTCAGGCAGAAGCGAAAACGCGGGGAATCAACCTCCGCAATTTAGCAATCGTATTCCAATGGCGCTAAACGCCGGTGATTCTGCAAATCCTTTCCAATTTCCGAATTGTTTGCTGTGGTTTTAGGAAGAGGGTAATTGCCCGGCGCGAACGAAGCTAGTTCTCCCCCCTCCCCCCAGTCTTGAAATTTCCGTCGCACGCGAAGGTTATCAATTAAAGCGACACCGGCGGCAAGATCGGCACGCTTTCACCATCCACTTAATATTTCCCGCAGCCAGCAGTATATCACATCCATGCAAATCGTTTTCCTTTAAAACTCCTTGCTCTCTACTCACCGCCGAAACGACGGCCTCCATTGCGCTTCCAGGAGACGAGAAGCGACGGATTGCGACACGTAGAGCGACTGAGGGCGCTCGTTTTAAGAGCTCGTGAGCAGGGTGTCCAAGTGAGGAAAGTGAGGGGTATCCTTTCGTACAGCGCGCTGCCGCTAAATACCGAGTGTGGATGCCAAATGATGAGAATTCGACCGTGCCCTATTTCATTTATACCTCGCGCCCTTGACGACTCCGGGAGAACTGTTCACGTTAAAGGTAAGGACTTGGACGAACCATTAATCCGTCCCACTTTTACCGTCCCACGTCCTGAAAATCAATTTGGCGACCTGGTTTAAACGCTCAAGTGGGCACGTGGCAAATGCTCGTCATAAACCGGGGCCGGCTGATGGCTTACTTTCTCGTGAGTTTGCACCACGAACGAGTAATGGCATTGCGCCTCGTCTCTATTCCATCATACATTTTCCCATTAAGTAACTCCTTTTTTCAAACCTAAATTAAGCTAAAAGATGTGCCTAGATGAGTATTTTCACTGAATGGAGGAAATGAATAGTTCATGAAAATTACTGTTTTATTGAATATTAAAGGCTCACGTGTGGTATCATCGAGGGATATTACGTAGTTTACTAAAATCTACGTAGTGAATTACTCTGAAATATCCCAAGGAGAAACGGGCATGAGAAGAGTCGAGAAAAGCAGCTGCTAAAATTATTATAAAAATGTTACGCTAAGTTAAACAAAAAAGTATCAACACCCAATTTGAGCACTCTTGAAGACATCTGAATTACGTGTATAGTACATGTTTAAAATCGAGAAAACGATGTGTAACTATTTTTATATCTCTGTCTCATATATTATGGGCGGAAGCTCCCACAGTTTTTTCACATAAAGGAAGCCGTATAAAATATGCATAACTTACTTCTTTTATCGATTCTGAACTATAAAGATTTAACCTAGGGTAGATTAAATTTTTATTTTCCGAGGAATAATTATTAATGGCCATTACATATCGAATAACGACGACAATTATGACCAAATACTTGCAGGAATCACAAGAAAAAATAATAATCCAAGAACAGAATTAACGATGAAGCTTTTCTTTCAAGAAACTTAACAGCGAGGTAAATGCAACCCCTCAAGCCTATCTTCAATTTCATAGTAGTGCCTTCGAGTCAAAGAACCCCTATTTTGGCTCGAAGTAGGACGTAAGACGGTAATTATGATTCACGTTCTCCTTTTTTACAAATCCCACACTTCTCAGACATTACACAGCGCACGTAATTTCAGGAAGCGATGAAATGTTGTACGAGCAGAAGTTAAGAAAACTTTCCCGTCGGAAGAGAGTTTAATACGGGCGGCTTTAATTCCCGCCGGAGAGCGCCTCGAAAAGCCTGGAAAGTAGACAATCCTAGCAGTCGAGGATAGAGACTGGAGGAACCAGATGCAGTTGGCCGGGGATGGTAAGGCGTCGGGCCGGAAGATGAGTAATATCGGAGATAGTTGGATGTTTATGCGAACGGGGAAGAAACGTCTGAGGGGGAAGTCAGGGAGCGTGTGCTGAGAATAGTAATTGAAAGACAAGAAAACGTCGAGGGAGGGTTCCTTTAAGGACTGGGACGGGAACGAAAAAAGGGGAGTTGGGGACCCAGGGAACAATTCGAGGGGGAGTGGGATGGGGCATGATCGTCTGTTGCCAGTGACAAGCTATAAAGAGTGGTAGAAGAAGAGATATTAGCGGGAGAAGCGATGACAGAAGAGAATCTGAGGGTGAGCGGTTGGGAAATAAGAAGGGGAACGGGACCTTATAGGAAAGAGGGGCGTTTTTTCCTTTTCGAGGAAAGAGGACGAGGGTCTTGGAAGGGAGAGACACGGAATGGAAAAAAGCAAAAATCGAGTTTTAAACTTGAGCTGGATGAGTTTCGTAGCCTGGAGGGGAGGGAGAAATGTGAAATTCTTGAGGGGAAACAAGGGAGGCTGGGGAATTTCGGAGGGGAGCGGAAATAAAGGATGGACCAGGAGGAGGGTGAGGTACGTCGAGTTCCAGGATTACAATTTTTTCTCTTCTTTATGGTGATGAATAGCGGGGAGAAAAGATGAGTTTCTCGGTCGGTTGTGTGCACGCGAANCAAAGCATTAAATTGCGTGTAATTTTAATTAATCGAGTTTGGTGATCTAAGCCGTAAAATAACCTTGGACGATAAAATTTTCCCCGATGTCTCAATTATTACCTCTTAATTTCTCAAAGAATGAATAAACATGAACCTAAAATAACGCATTGAGTTCCCTGATACACCGTACTTGAAATAAAATACTTTAGAACCTTTGATGTAAAAACCTTGATCGTAAATTGCTGATAGGGGAGGGTGCTTTTGATATTTTGGGCGTATGCTTTCCTTCCTCAGGTAGGCTGCACGTGCTCATTCTAACCTCTTCCCTTAAGGACGCCGTAGAAAGATTGCGTCGCAAAGGTTTGCGTGCAAATGGCTCTTTCATTATTATTGCAGCCAATTTCCACGCATGTACCTTCGGTGAATTAACGCGAAGGTCGAAGCATTTTTCGTCCCCGAGATTGCACAGTAATTGAATAGACTTATCTCATGCTGTAGATGTTTATTGCCGACGGACATGAGTGGAAAATTCCTCGTACCGTTAGTTTATCAGCAAGGATAATTTAGCAGACTTGACATAAGGAGTAAAATCTGTTTGAGAAGAGGAAGTTTCTTCAGAAGACTGCATAGGGCAAGTCAGATAGCGCGCTTATAATCGTTCCCAATGCATTTTAAAATGTATTCCTTGTCTGTCACGAAGATAGGCGTACGGACTAGTAATTCTTTCTTTTAATTAGCATTCATGAAGGAAACTATAATTTTCTTTAAACATCGGTTAGTTGGTGAAATAAACATTAGTATCGTATTTCCACAAATCTAAGACTACGTATTATCCCTTCCGGGCTTGCAAAGAAAAGGTGGCCGGTGTTACAAACAGGAGCAAATGTCTCAACTTTGATAGCGTTGGATTATCTACGTTTATCAGTAATCCATAATTTTATGTTATTTTGAACAAAAAATTAAGTCATCTAGTGAGATATTTTCTTCATAAATATTATTAAATGTTTTATATTCAGCTTTCCAACGAAGTAACAAATTGTGAAACATCTTAATACGTACGCTTTTACCATCTTGTTATTTTTCTGAATATTTTGACTAAATGCTAATCAAATGAATTCTTAAGTATTTACTTTCAGTAAAATTTGTTGACTATCATAAAGTCAATAAGTTTTCAATGAGAGGTTGAAAGGAAAGGCGATATCCTAAAAATAAAATTCATCTACGATTCATTGCAATTTAGTGGTACACATAAAAATATTACTTCAAATATCCTGACATATCGCGGTATTGTTGAAACACCATCCAGTCCCATCATCCATTCACTGCTGCCCATGATTTTAAAGTGATATGAAAGTTTACTGCTATTCTCATCTTATTCAAGGAACCAATTAACACGTGATTTCCAACACTATATGCATAAAAAGAAATTGAGTTTCCGATAAAACGAATATAAATAAAAAATGCTGTCCCTCGCGCTTCTAACTTTTTTCATTCGAATTCCAGAGAACTATTGATAACAAACTATTAAACATAGGAAATTTTACTTTTCCTCGTTCTTAAAAACTCAATTTGTATATCTGCTCACGACTCTTAATACCAACACCAACCCTTTTTCCCAACGCGACGATTGTGACACTTACGGAAATTACGCCACTTCTCAAGCGTCCGTAAGCCGCTGAAACGCGACGTTTGAAGCTAATCTATAAATGCCCGAGTCAGGTGAATAAATCAAGAGAGACACTCCCGGAGACAAAAAAACGACACCCTTTGTCGCGCGGAGACTGATTAACTGAAATACTTAATTTTTTACGCTCGATCGCGCCTCGACCTGTACCGCGGCAAGATTAAGCTCGCGTAATAAAGTTTTGGCCTCCCCAACTGAGCATCTCCGTCCGTTAGAGGGAAGAGACCGGCGGTAGAGGGCGTCAGGAATCGAGAACGGCGAGGGAACGAAAGGAAACGAAGCAGANTTGGAAATTATTTCAATTGAGAGTAGACTGAAGAAGATTTAAGCTAATAGTCATTAGTTGTAAAAACATCTACAGACCAGCAGCGAGTAAAAGACAACGGTTATGGTCCCCGTAAGATCAAAATTGTTCTCTTCTGCTTACCCTTTGGTTTTAAGGTACACACCTTTATAGACAAAGTGTTTACTTCTTCCCTGACCGTAACAATTAATAGCAATGATAAATATATTAAAGAAACCTACGAAATGTACTGCGAGCAGCGTCTAAGTTTTAAAAAGAAGTTGGAAAATATTAAAATAAGAAAAAAATGGATAGTAATACTACCGAAAAATAAATTGGAAATATAAATGCACATTTGTACCAAAAAAAGCAGATAGGGTACGATATAACAACAGATATAAGATAGGGATAATGAATAAGAAATAACAACATTAATGATACGTTTTGGATGTCTTTAGACAAGGAACATGAGATTCTTATTTGAAAAGAAAGGCCGTACTTCTTAGTTCATAATGACCACCTAAAAAGCATCTCTGAAAACCTATAAGCTTTAGTGAAATTAATTAATTTGGAATATTGATTGAAATGAAATCGTTTACAAAGAGGCAATTTTATTTCACCCTTGTGAGAAAAAGTAGACAAAATTCCAAAGAAAATACCGTGCTTAAAGATACGTAAAAAATACACTAAAAATTGAATAGCTCACTTATTATTTTGGTACTGGAGAAGCAGTAAGTCAGAAAAAGTCTCTTGAGAGTTAATTGCTTCTATACAGTACATCATTAAGTTTTATTTCCAATTTCTGTACACGATTATTGTGCACGCCTGCAAGAGCTATTACAGCCGTTAATGGGGCTTATTATTTCACTCAAGGAGATAAATGTTGCTAAATTACTGAAAACCATTATGGAAAGCGATGTATTTCATAAAACCGTTAAAAAATAATGGGAATAGTACTTTACGTAAAAATCTTCTTCGTCTCCCTTATTTTACTGTTAATTTACAACAGGATTTTAAAAAAACAGAGCTATTACATATACAGCTGTAAATATATTAAAATTACTTCCAAAAATCTCCTTGGTAAAAACTATAGGATTTTTTCCATGTTATCTCACATTACAATTCTCTTTTCTCTCTGAATTTACACCACTCTTAGCAACTTCATTACTCAATTTAGCCTCTCAGGCAGAAGCGAAAACGCGGGGAATCAACCTCCGCAATTTAGCAATCGTATTCCAATGGCGCTAAACGCCGGTGATTCTGCAAATCCTTTCCAATTTCCGAATTGTTTGCTGTGGTTTTAGGAAGAGGGTAATTGCCCGGCGCGAACGAAGCTAGTTCTCCCCCCTCCCCCCAGTCTTGAAATTTCCGTCGCACGCGAAGGTTATCAATTAAAGCGACACCGGCGGCAAGATCGGCACGCTTTCACCATCCACTTAATATTTCCCGCAGCCAGCAGTATATCACATCCATGCAAATCGTTTTCCTTTAAAACTCCTTGCTCTCTACTCACCGCCGAAACGACGGCCTCCATTGCGCTTCCAGGAGACGAGAAGCGACGGATTGCGACACGTAGAGCGACTGAGGGCGCTCGTTTTAAGAGCTCGTGAGCAGGGTGTCCAAGTGAGGAAAGTGAGGGGTATCCTTTCGTACAGCGCGCTGCCGCTAAATACCGAGTGTGGATGCCAAATGATGAGAATTCGACCGTGCCCTATTTCATTTATACCTCGCGCCCTTGACGACTCCGGGAGAACTGTTCACGTTAAAGGTAAGGACTTGGACGAACCATTAATCCGTCCCACTTTTACCGTCCCACGTCCTGAAAATCAATTTGGCGACCTGGTTTAAACGCTCAAGTGGGCACGTGGCAAATGCTCGTCATAAACCGGGGCCGGCTGATGGCTTACTTTCTCGTGAGTTTGCACCACGAACGAGTAATGGCATTGCGCCTCGTCTCTATTCCATCATACATTTTCCCATTAAGTAACTCCTTTTTTCAAACCTAAATTAAGCTAAAAGATGTGCCTAGATGAGTATTTTCACTGAATGGAGGAAATGAATAGTTCATGAAAATTACTGTTTTATTGAATATTAAAGGCTCACGTGTGGTATCATCGAGGGATATTACGTAGTTTACTAAAATCTACGTAGTGAATTACTCTGAAATATCCCAAGGAGAAACGGGCATGAGAAGAGTCGAGAAAAGCAGCTGCTAAAATTATTATAAAAATGTTACGCTAAGTTAAACAAAAAAGTATCAACACCCAATTTGAGCACTCTTGAAGACATCTGAATTACGTGTATAGTACATGTTTAAAATCGAGAAAACGATGTGTAACTATTTTTATATCTCTGTCTCATATATTATGGGCGGAAGCTCCCACAGTTTTTTCACATAAAGGAAGCCGTATAAAATATGCATAACTTACTTCTTTTATCGATTCTGAACTATAAAGATTTAACCTAGGGTAGATTAAATTTTTATTTTCCGAGGAATAATTATTAATGGCCATTACATATCGAATAACGACGACAATTATGACCAAATACTTGCAGGAATCACAAGAAAAAATAATAATCCAAGAACAGAATTAACGATGAAGCTTTTCTTTCAAGAAACTTAACAGCGAGGTAAATGCAACCCCTCAAGCCTATCTTCAATTTCATAGTAGTGCCTTCGAGTCAAAGAACCCCTATTTTGGCTCGAAGTAGGACGTAAGACGGTAATTATGATTCACGTTCTCCTTTTTTACAAATCCCACACTTCTCAGACATTACACAGCGCACGTAATTTCGGGAAGCGATGAAATGTTGTACGAGCAGAAGTTAAGAAAACTTTCCCGTCGGAAGAGAGTTTAATACGGGCGGCTTTAATTCCCGCCGGAGAGCGCCTCGAAAAGCCTGGAAAGTAGACAATCCTAGCAGTCGAGGATAGAGACTGGAGGAACCAGATGCAGTTGGCCGGGGATGGTAAGGCGTCGGGCCGGAAGATGAGTAATATCGGAGATAGTTGGATGTTTATGCGAACGGGGAAGAAACGTCTGAGGGGGAAGTCAGGGAGCGTGTGCTGAGAATAGTAATTGAAAGACAAGAAAACGTCGAGGGAGGGTTCCTTTAAGGACTGGGACGGGAACGAAAAAAGGGGAGTTGGGGACCCAGGGAACAATTCGAGGGGGAGTGGGATGGGGCATGATCGTCTGTTGCCAGTGACAAGCTATAAAGAGTGGTAGAAGAAGAGATATTAGCGGGAGAAGCGATGACAGAAGAGAATCTGAGGGTGAGCGGTTGGGAAATAAGAAGGGGAACGGGACCTTATAGGAAAGAGGGGCGTTTTTTCCTTTTCGAGGAAAGAGGACGAGGGTCTTGGAAGGGAGAGACACGGAATGGAAAAAAGCAAAAATCGAGTTTTAAACTTGAGCTGGATGAGTTTCGTAGCCTGGAGGGGAGGGAGAAATGTGAAATTCTTGAGGGGAAACAAGGGAGGCTGGGGAATTTCGGAGGGGAGCGGAAATAAAGGATGGACCAGGAGGAGGGTGAGGTACGTCGAGTTCCAGGATTACAATTTTTTCTCTTCTTTATGGTGATGAATAGCGGGGAGAAAAGATGAGTTTCTCGGTCGGTTGTGTGCACGCGAATTTTTTACGATTGGCGCGTAATGTGTTATCCCTCCGTGAGGTAATTACCACGCCCTGAGTTGGTCTCCCCACCAAAGATTTAGTTGAGAAACGTTTTATCGCCTCATCGCTTGCTAAATGACCATTATTCCGATATTTGGTTATGAGTTGGATACTCTTGGTAATGAGTACACTTGAGTATGCTTTACACACTGTACATGCATTATCGTTATCAAAAGATAAGATATTCTGTTTTGGTGTCCAAAGGAACTAATCTTCTACGGAAATATATCAAATTATAACATCAATACTTCTCTATCATATACACCTACATAGCAGCTACAAAAATTAATAAAAATTATTTGCAGTAGAAATAACAATATATATATACAGCTGCTTTGTTGGGAAATGTTAACCACGCGATATCCCCGTTTAAGTCTTTAGAGACGGAAAGTGCTCGTAATCTCTCGTGTAATTAATTTCTGTGGCATGTTTTAGCCGTTGAACATTTCAACCATTTAGATATCGATAAGTAATCCATTAAACTTAGTGGCATAAACATTTATTTGATCCATCTTTTGAGATAAATTAATGTCTCCAATGTTCATACATGAGTCCAAATGAAGATTAAAATTACATTACTATCTATTACTTAACTGTATAACAGATAACCATAAATGATGGTGAATGCCGAAGTTAGGCCATCGTCTTCACTGAGAAATCAGATACAATAGAAGATCGGAAATAACTTAACTAAATTCACGCTTCTCTGATTCTAATGTCACATTTACCCTTTGGTCTAAAGAGAACATTTTACGAGGAATTTCATTCAAGAATGTGGAATGGTAACATTTCCTGAAGAATTGCATGAATTTACACGTATCGCTTTGTGTTGTATCACATCGCGAAATTCCAGCAATAACTGCTGAGAACACAATCTTTCTCAAATGCAGCCATTAGCTTAATTATAGTTATTGATTTTTCCAACTCCAAAGATTCGTTACTACTGAAAATTTAGAGCAGGGCTATAACTTCACATTATATCTGTAAAAAGAGTCTTCAGCTTCATCGTACATAATTCCTTTTGTTGGCTATTTGTACTTTATTATTCTATTATATTATTCACTGTATCGACTACCGATTCATTAAATATCTCGAAATAAAATTACGGTAAAATTTATTTGATAATAAGGATAGTCGCTTTAATATAAATGCCTTCTTTCCTCGCTGGCAGTAAGGGTTCGAAAGTTATCATAACACACGAGTCGATGCTTCGAAGCAGTTGGATAGTCTGGCGGAGCAGTACTCAGAATTGAGCTAATTTCAGTCAGCTAACTATTGTGTGATCTCGCAAACGAGTCGCGAGTGGAATTAATTTGTTACATTAACTATCCAAACGTTTCAGCTCGAACGCACTAGAGCGGTAGTGGATGGAAGTGATCGCACGGCGCTTGCGCTAGACAATCGCCCATGCTTCTAGCTATCTATGGCACTGACGATAAAGTTTGAGGTCGTATACGTGCCTTTCCATTAATGATTTACTTTGTGGGTAATTTGAATGGGACTCTCTGATGATGTTGCACATAACGTCTAGGAATAATGAATATTATTGAATGACGGGGCACGGCAGGATACCGATCCCCATTTCAAAAAGAAAAAAAAATGTTAGTATTATATTCGGAAAAAAAGGAAACAATCGTATAGTCACGTTCATAATTAATTAAGGACTAAATATTTAGTTAATTACATAGGGCATAATCACGTTTATTGTTGATAACCTAAAATTCAGTGCTTAAAACTGCAAAATCCTCGAACTAACAAAATCATGAACTCGCGACAAATCGTAAAATTTTAGCACTTCAATAATTTGAAAGTAATACTTATGAAATGTGTGTACCTAAAAGTTGTTAATGAAATCGCTATGGAGATTTACAACGCGAAACACTTCTATATTATTTTATCTTTAATTAGCATTATCCGTAATTTTTTCAAGTCAACATCTCCCTGAATCACACTGTTATCATAAATGTCGACCCATTGATAATAGAAATAAACATGTAGAAGTGTATAAATAGTATATTATACTGACTATTTAAACCTTGTATGAATGTGGTTCTGCTTTGCGGTTTTCAACATTTGCAATATTATAAGGATCCTATCCGTTGCAAATTCTGAGATCTTTACGTAATCCATAAACGGAATTCTACGATACATATATAAACTGCAAAAAGCATATGCTGAGTTCAGGCAGCCCATACAAAATCAAATATTTATTACATTCGAAGAATAATTAAAGCAAATGTAATACTACATTTTTCATAATTATACCGAAAACACAATCATCAAAAAGAAAAAAATAAATCGGAAAAGCCAATTTGTGGTAAAAGATTAATTAATTCTAGAAAGCGAGCCAAACTGCGACGCATTTAAAACGGTTAATTTTATCAACCAATCGGCCGGTAGGTAATCAAATTTATAGACCAAAATTGAATTACGTAAACTGTACGTTCCGAGCTTCCGTTTTACGAACAGCAACCTCTCCTTTAATCGAAAAAAGCCGCATTCCATTGCATCTACTTACGCACGCGATTCAATTTCACGGCTCGTTTGTCGCAAGTTTGAAGCGGCAAAAAAAAACCTCCGCCGAATGCACAACGTTCCGCACCCCCATCACAGCCTAACATTTCGTAATCACAGAAATAAACGCCCCCAAAAACTTCGAGGTTTTAAAAAACCCCGGAACGACGGAGGGTGAATTAAAAAAGGAAAGATGAACATTTTTCTAAATGTCCTCCCACCGTGCATTAGCTTCACCAGTTAAAAAACCCTCGCCGAAACAAAAGAGGGATTTTAATCAAGTTAAAGCCCTATCCGGAAAGGAAACGCCCGTCACAGTATTATTTATCGGCATCCACCCCTTTCTCTCCCCCGAGAGACTGATTCGACGCAAATTATTTTGACGGCCCATTTCCGTCGGGTGATTTTTACCTATGGACGATTTCCCCCCGGACAATTTTCCGGTCGGCAGTTTTCCACGGAAGTTTTTCGCCCCCGCATCCCGTAAGTAGGAGTAGTCTCCCCAGAAAACCCTTTCTCTCACGGCGAAAATCTCTTCCCAAACCTCCGCACGAAGGGTTACTACTAAAGAGATCCTTGCATGTGAAATGAGGGGTGGAAGTACGGTCGGAGGGGTTGGAGAGGTAAAAACACCAGAGCAGCGACTGGGATAGGGGCTAAGGTGTGGGAAGAGCAGGGGGATGACAGGAAGACAAGTAATATTTTGAAATGGGAGGGGGCGGAGAATTTCGAAGGGAGTGGAACCTGGAAACAATGGATCGAAGTAGCAACGGGGTTTACACGGGAGGAGAAGAAATTGTCTTTGTGTGAGTTGCTAGCGTGTGAGTTTGTACGGTGTCTTGGCGGCGATATTGAAGATGGAGGCTTTTGAGGACAGGGATAAATGGAGGCTGGGGCGGAGAGTGGGCTTGAGTGAAAGGAGTGGGTGGTGGATGTTTAAGCAAGGGGGAGGGAGGGATTCGGATAGAGATGAACAAATAAAAAGAGGTTATAAAGCGATGAAACTATAAGGCTCTGGAAAGGAGAGATATCAAGCCATGCAGACGAGTGGAGGCGAGCGGGGCAATATTTCAAGACAGAGTGAAGAGAGGAATTAATAAGGGCATAAGGATGTAGCTAACAAGCGAGCTGTGAATTCACAAAGCAGAGCTAATGGAGATTGAGCATAGTTGAAATTTTAGTGAGGTATAAGGACCTATAATTTAAAGTAAGTGATTTTCGGGATTGTTGAACTTTATTCGAAAACGATAAATCATTATATACTGCATCACATTAAGTTAAGTTTAAAATATAATTATTTTTAAACTTTTGCTTCACTGAATTCCACAAAATAAATACATACATGTTGCCTTTCGTTATGGAGGACTTCATAGTAAAAATCATTAATCGGCTAGTTCAACAAACGTATAAAATGATTAATTTTAGTCTATCATTGAATATATCCTGAGAAAGTACATACGAGAAAATCATGAAATGTTTCAAATAAAACTGACTTAGGAGACTTACTTTTTGCATATAGAGTTGAGTAGGAGAGAGAGTATGGGCATACTGGTGCTCACGTCACGAAAAGTGAGTCTAAGCTTCGATAAATGAATTAAAATTGCACTATTAAAAAATAAACGTAAAAACGTCTATGGGGTGCGCAATTAAATTTTCATTGAAAAAAATTACCATTAATCTAACTTTATGATCCAATATTGGCCATTTAAAGAAGGTTAATACAAAAAATCACTCGAATTTTCTTCATTCCTGATCTTCTGCTTGCAACAATAACCAGTTGCATTGCATAATATATTCATGAAAGCTGTAAATTGGTAATTAAATATCAGTTCCTCCAGTATGACCACTGTTTTTCTTTGGATCTTTTCCTATCTCTTATCATTTAGTTTTTAATCTAGGAATTTTTATGATCATTAATATTGAAAAATTTGAACGTCGTAGATAACAGGATTCAGTGTCGTTAAATCCGACGGCGGGTGATAAACACTACTTTAATGTTATTGATACATAAGTTACAAAACATGAAAGATTGTGTGTTATTAAGAGCATTTACCAAGAAATTGATCGTTGTGGTAAAAGTTGAACAATAATTATGATTTGAATTTTTAATAAATAGCAAACTAACTGTGGTTAAGGATGAAAATTATATGGATGATGGCACAAGAGAGTCTGGCCTAAATAGTAGCGCTCTAGGGGAAGCGTGAAATGTAAGGGAGAGTGCATAGCAGTAGCGGGCGTAGCAAAGAAGCAATGCAGATTTTGGAAGGAGTATGAAGTCGGAGGGGGGAAAGGTTTTCGGAGTTGGATCGGTTGAGCCACAGAGGTTCCGCTCCCGGAGTTTTAAGGAGACCTCGGAAGTGGATTGAGAGGTGAGGTTTTTGAGGACTAAGTAGCGAGTGTTTATAGTCGAGTGGCGAAGAGTAGTCAGTAGTCTAAAGAGCGGAAAAGCATGTCGACAAAAGAGGGAAGGAGAAAGAGAGAGAGAAAGATAAGAGAAAAGGATCGGGAGAGAAAAGCGGTGGGATGTGGAGCGGGTGAGTGGATTTTCCGATTGCGGGGTTTCCCGAATGCACTTCAGCCTCCCAATTCTTTCTCTGCGGAATTCAATGGATTTTCGAGCTGAAAGCAATGCTGAAGAGAGTAAACAAAACGTGGAAAGCAATTACCGATTTTTGTGCTCCGATTGTGACGGCAATATGGTCCGATAATTTTCCGGATGTGTTCATTTGAGTCTTTTGAGGGTTTTTCGGCGGATATACGCGCACAAATAAATATATGAAAATATACGCATTTATATATGTACATTGGCTCATGTTTTTCGGGAAATCTACCTTCATCGCTTTTCATTATTCCAAGATTTTTCTGTCCCACCCTGAAGAGCCGTGAAGTTGAAAATGATGGTGGTTAGTACTTGACGCCTTAAATGGTTATGAAAACGTAAATAAGTTGAAGTATCATGGAACTTATTCTAATTATTATTACACTTTGAAAGTCTCGAAAATTTTCTTGGAAACAACGCTATTAACATCTTTAATATCTCTGTCACACGAAATAAAAATCAGAATCTACAGTACAATAATTTGTCCAGTGCTGCTCAATGGGGCCTACCGGATTAGTGGGCTATGCGTTCGCCTTTGGTGGAAGGGGTTCCGGGTTCGATTGCCGGTGGAAGCCCATATATGCGAAATAACCTTAGTTGTAGAAGCACTTCTAACAATACTACTACTATTGCTGTTCTGTGGGTCCAAGACACCAAACTAAATAAGAAGAAGGAGAAAAACTTGGCTGCGTTTGAAAACAAGATATTACGGAAAGCCTACAGGCATTTATACTAGCAAGATAAATGGAGAAGGCATAATAGGGGAATAAAAACCTATACATGGGTGCGGAAATAATACATGGAATAAAGAGATGAAGAATCAGGTGGGCTGAGCACATACTGAGAAAAGAGGAGGGTTCCGTGATAGTTTGAAGAAGGTTTTGAAAAAATGTCCTGAAGGTAGGCAACCACGGGGAAGATCACGTAAGAGATGGCAGATTTAAGTCGATTTGGAGAAGATTGGAGCTACAGAAGAAGATTTTGATGCAGCTAAATATCAGTAGTAGTAGTATTCATAAAAGTGCTTTGACAACTGAGGTCATTTTTCACGTAGGCCCCCACCGGGAATCGAACCCAGGACCGCTTTCACCGAGTTGAACGCGTTGCCCACTTGGCTATCCGGGAGCCCTACGCTGAATATCAACTTAGATGTAGATGGCCCTACATGATGAGAGCAACAGTAAGTTAGTGCAACGCTATTAAAACAAGGTAAATCTTATAAAAAGTTCTAAATAAAGCATGAGAAAAAGCACAATTCGGCAGGTTATTTCTCAGCATTGATGTGCCGTAACTCATACGAAAGATTTCAAAAAATTTATCGGCTGTATCGTTATTAATAAATCTTGATTATATATGTTAATTTATCACAGTCCGGAATATAAGTCTTTTTCGCCGTTTTCATTATTTTGGCCGATGATCGAGACGACCAAAACTTTTAATACTGTTAGATCGGCGATGGGTAATTTTTTTCCGCGTAATGAAATTGCCCGCTTCTTGGCACAGTCTCGGCAAACACGGAAATGAATCACGTCCCCGTTCTTTTCTCACCCGCTAATAATTTTGAAACGAGTTTATCGCTAGCTTAATGGTTTGATTCTCGAAAGGACGATTTTTTCGGAATTTTCTACTTTATCGCGATATTCGATTAGCCGATGGCGTCGTCGAATAAGCCCATATCTCCGCTTAATTTGACTTTTAATACGAGAGGCAAGCAAGGTGCTGCCGTAATTCGGCGCAATAAGGCATTATAAATGGGAGAATAGGAGTTCGGCGCGGGAGTGGAACAGCCTGGAAAAAGGTCGGCGAAGAGGTTTTCCACATAAGAGGGAAGGAGAAGGTGGCGAGCGTCCTTGTTAATCCCCTGCTGGTTCGTTTAGAACAGATGGCACCGCGCTATCATTTAGCTTCTTTTTATAATTGCACCTTTTTTTCATTTTAACTGCTCTCTCTGGCACTTCCCTTCCCGTCTTATTCCTCGATAAACACGCTTGGAGAGATTAAGAAGGGAAGAATGCTGATAATGGATGAATCGGGATAAGAGGGGATAAGTACAAGGGAAAGAGCAAATAAAGAGCTGGAGAAATGGGGCCGAAAGAACATATCCTTATGGGAGAGAAAGTGCGGTGAGATTACTTGTATGACTATTATGCTTGCTCAGTAATCCTTCGAACAGATATTCAGAAATCTGCGCTAAAGCAAGTTTCAGGACATTAAAAGGAAACGAGAGCGACCGAGGTTATTCAACTTTCACTTTCCTCAAACATTTCGGGTCGCTCATAAATTAACGGAAAGCATTATTTAGATGATGATAATATAAATTAGAATAACTAGGCATCAACTGTTTCTAAAATTCAAATTAATAATAATTCACTAAATTTAAGGCGAATGGTGGATACTAAAA